>ML787428.1:502739-536709 GCA_009831015.1 Picea engelmannii
CTCATCACTTCACTTTATTATTTACCTTTTAAAATCTCTTAAACCACTTTGATTACTTTGACCTTTTGGGGCTTGTAGATGACATATGAGGGTCCTCCAACTTCATAAGGCCATAACTCTCAAACCGTGAGGAGTTATGTGACGTTATACATACCACCAGAAATGTAATGACATGTACTATCCATATAGAATATTATTATCTTAAAATATATCATAACGCATACCATTACCCATCAAACAAACTTGGGTCCATTACCCAAACCTGGGGACTCCAACTTCTCATGGCCATAATTATCTAACCGTGAGGAATTATGTGGCGTTCCACATACCACCGGAAATGACATGACAAGAGCTATCCATATAAGATAGTTTCCCTAACAAATTCACTTTCCTTCATCTCATTATTCCACAATTAATCATGGGTTCTCTTACTCCACAAAGCATCTTCTCGTGAGGGATTTCACCATAAGAGGACCACTTTGGAGTTCATCCATATTTACTTCTTATCAACCATGACAAAAAAATAATGAGTCATATTTACATCAAATAATATTGGGTCCATTACCCAAACCTTTGTGTTATGGGGCTTTCTTCAAGGGTTGACATCAATGAAAACAAACCCTTTTCAACAAAAATGTCTACAACCAAAGGGAATATCAAGTGGATCTAATACAAGAACAGCACAGCATTCATATATCACTTACCAGATAGGATCTACTCTGCATGTTTACTTATCAGATCTAAACCAGTAATGCAATCACAGTATATCAATGACAGAGATAGAATATCAATCACACAAAACACAAAATATATGTGGTTCACCCTCTCTCTAGGGCTATGTCCACAGAAGTGTGCTTTATAATATATTAAGACGAAGCATACAGTTCTTGTCTACACTCTTAGCTAGCAGATCCTCTTTCTTCTCCTCTCTTTCTTTCCCCTCCGTGCGCACCCAGCTGTAGGGTTGATCTTCGTACCCAGTTGAAGATCTTACAATACCAGAAGACTCTCACACCCTGCGCTTCTCTCTCTCTCAACAATTATCTCTCACAACAACCAATAATAACAGCTAGATCGACCAATAGTAATGATGAAAAAAACAACCCAACCCAGGTCCTCTTGACCTTTATTTATACATTGCAATAGCTCACCGACATCCTTAGTCTGAAACCTAGGTTTCCGAAACCTAGGTTTCCAAAACCCTAGATACCAAAAATCTAGGTGTCTAAAACCCTAAGTCAACTTGAACCGCATTTTTAGGGCTTCGCTGGCCTGTCTTTCCTTCCTTCTCATGTGGTTCTTTAAGGTGTCCAATGGTGGATTTCTCCACTTTCTGAGTTGTCCACAATCCTTATTTCTTACTAATTTGTCATCCTCAATCTCCTTGTCCAACGGATTACTTTCTCGGACTTCGCTCCACCTTTTCTTCTCTTTTGCTCACGTCGACCCAGTAACAGTCACTATGTCTTCTGCGAAGTTCGCATTCTCATTTTTCTTCATTGTTCTTTGCATACTTCCATACCCAAGGTCCAACAAGAAGCTATCAATAGCCGAGATTAATTACACCACCAATGAGAGAGAAGGGTTAGCCATGGTGTATGTGCTATAGAAGTTTCGCCACTACTTGTTGGGAGGACACTTCAAAATGTTTATTGATCACTCCGCACTGAAATGCCTAGTCAACAATCCAGTGTTGGGGGGAATAATATGAAAATGGCTTCTTCTATTTAAGGAGAATGATTTTGAGATCGTGGTTAAGCCAAGGAGAATGAACAAAGGCCCTAACCACTTATCAAGGTTGGAACATGGCAAGGAACCTACTAGTTTGGAGGATAAATTGCCAGATGCACAGTTGTTGGCCATTAGAAATATTGAATATCACTTCATCGAGATAGTCTAGTTCCTGTCAACAGGAATGGCACCTAGTGAATATACAATCACCCAGAAGAAATAGTTGGTACTACGCGCTGCAGACTTTTCACTTATAGCTGGACAGCTATATATGATGGAACCCGATGAGATCTTGAGGAGATGTGTTATGGAAGCAGAAAGACCATTGATTTTAGAAGAATCTCATGAATAAATCGCAGGAGGACACTATGCAGACAAAGAAACAACACAGAAGGTTCTTAGAGCTGGCCTCTGGTGGCCTACTTTACACAAAGATGCTAAAGACTACTATAGAGCCCGCAATGTATGCCAAAGAGTTGGGAAACTATCTAGAAGAGATGACATAACATTAGCACCCCAACTAACCTTACAAGCATTTGAGAAATGGGCCATTGATTTCGTGGGACCTATAAACCCACCAGGAAAGTGCACAAGAGAAAGGTACATAATCATTGCGATAGAGTACTTGACCAGATGGGTAGAAGCAATATCGGTTAAGGACTGTATTGCAACTACATCTACGCGCTTCATATTTGATGACATCATAACCAGGTTTGGATGCCCGAAGATCCTTATGAGCGATCAAGGCACACATTTTATTAATAAAACCATTGAATCCTTGACTAAGGAATTTGCAATTCATCAGCAAAAGAGCACACCCTACCATCCACAAGTGAACGGGATGGTCAAATATTTAAACAATATCTTGGAGATAGCGCTGACAAAGATTTGCAGCGTGAATAGGGATGACTTGGATTTAAGAGTACCAACAATACTATGGGCCTATAGAACCACTTGCAAGAAGCTAACAATGCAAACCCCCTTTATGTTGGTTTATGGTCTAGAAGCAGTTGTCCCAATGGAATATTTGGTCCCTAGATTAAGAATCGTAGCCTTTACAGATATGGATGACACTGGTGTTGTTCAAGAGAGGCTCTTGCAATTGGTCGAACTAGAGGAAGATTGATTCATTGTAGGCTTCCATCAGCAGGTGCATAAGGAAAGAGAAAAGGCCTACCATGACAGGCATATCATGAAAAAAGCATTTAAACAAGGAGATATGGTATTGGTATACAACAACAACTTCATGAAGCATCCAGGGAAGTTCAGAACCCATTGGCTAGGACCATATGAGGTTGTCTATATTACAGAATGAGGAGTTGCGCAGTTGAAGACTTTGAAAAGAGAATGGAAGGAAGGATTGGTGAATGGGAGCCGGTTGAAACTGTACTATGACAACCAGCTACCTCACAGGTCGCAGTAAAAACAAAAAGAGAAAGGGTTTAGGTACCAGGTGCAGTTGAAAATGGGTACCATGTGCAGTTGAAAATCGGTACTAGACACAAAAAAGACAGTCTACACACAGTGGGGGAGGAGAGAGCAGAAATCACAGGCTACTCCACGCACCCTGAAGTCGAAGAGAAATAGAAGGTTCAGATCAGAGTGCCTCGAGACAAGTCACAGGTGAGTGTTGGGGGCCTGTTGGCCCTTGGTTCTGGAAGAAATAAAATATTAAGGAAGAAAAGACAAAATGTGAACTGCGCAGAAGACCAGTGATTGATACTATGTTGAAGTGAGCATAAGAGTAGAAAAGATAGAGTGAAGTAAGAGAAAGAAAGTCATTGGACTAGGAGATCAAGGAAGACATATTAGCAAGGAAGACGGGTCATGGAAAACTCAGCAAGAAGAAAAATCCACCAGTAGATGCTTTGGAGCACCTCACAGGAAGGAAGGAAAGAAAGGCTGGAGAATCCCTGAAAACACGGGTCAATTTGACCCAGGGTTTTACACACCTAGGCTTTGGCCTAAGGCTATCAGTGAGTTATTTTAATGTATAAATAAAGGTCAAGAGGACCTGGGATCAGTTTTTTGTGGAGGTGATCATCATTATTTTGATGATGTGATGATGAGTGATTGTTGTTATTGTTGTTATTATTGTCATCGTTAGTTCGATGATGTGATGATGAGTGATTGTTGTTATTACTTAGAGGAAAGTATTGTGATGAGAGAGCATTCTGTATTGTAAGATCTTCAGCTGGGTGTGAAGATCAACCCTGCAGCTGGGTGCGCAGGGAAGGGAGAAAGAGAGAAGATCTGCTAGCTAAGAGTGCAGATAAGACTGTATGCTTTCACTTAATATATTATAAATCACAGTTCTGTGGACGTATCCCTAGGGAGAGGGTGAACCACTTACCTCTTGTTGTTGTGTGTGATTGATGTTGTGTTCTTTATATGGTTGATACACTATTGTCTTAGATCTAGCAGATAAATGTGAGAAGTAGGTCTAAGTTGGTAGCTAATATCTAGATGTTGTGTTGTTGTTGTATTGGATCCACTTTACATTTCCTCTAGTTGTATACATATGTTTCTTGCAACCCCCTATAACTACTTCGAGTGAGACTGCATCTGCTTCGCAGGTGTTGCCGAAAGGGCCAGTAGTTAGTGCTTGTTGGTACGCCATTAGATCTGAACCTTGGGTCTGCCCCTGTGCCAACAGTGATAGGTAAGGGAGAGAAATACAACCTAGATGAATCAGACAAGGTTCTCCTTAGAGCACTTTTTTGGGTAGATAACACAACGTTCCTTCTTCCTATTTTAGCAATAGGATTAATTTCAAGTGACAAGCCTCTTCTTCTCCTAGAAGCATGAGAATCTAAGGACATGAAAATAAGGTCGAAGATGAAGTAAAAAGAGGGTTATTGTTGATTTCTAGGTTGTCTATGTCTAGCTTCCCAATGTTCTTGGGAACTAATGTCTCGTTCAATTGTTGCCCAAGAATGATTTAGCTCAACCTGAGTATTAGCAGTGTCTAAAATGGTGTTAAACAAATTCAAAGCAATGATGGTTTTATCTTGAAGACTAGGATCAATATTGGGATACCTTTCAATAGGTACAGTCATTAATAAATAAAACAGTCAAAGGATCAATGTCAGAAAAAATGATGTATTCAATGATAATCAAGCATAAAAATCAACCATGGAGATATTGAAGATCTCCCCAGTAAGGTCGCCAAAATAAATGTTGAGGAAAATATATGAAATGATCCAACTCAAGCATTTTCAGATATTGCTTGGCTAAAGAAAGATAGACGGGAATATCACCCTATGTTTATAGCCATCAAAATGTGTATCCTAATTTACAAGTATTGATTACAAGTGCTTAGGCTCGTTTTTTTATAAATGAAAGCTTGCTGAAAAATTCATTATTTATGTAATTTTCTAAGTATAACAGATGTTGAAATAAATATAGAGACAGAAGTAAACAACACCAAGTCAATAATCAAGACAGATGAGACATAAAGCAATCGTTTATTTCATTCCAATTCGTCAAAATAATCGTTCTCTTTACAAAATTCCCTAAGGAAGTTTTGGACCAAAGTCAAACTTAGATGTCCCTGATAAATCATACAAAAGGACTTCTGATAGAAAGTAAAAAACTAAACTTTAAAAGTTGGATCATCTTGCCACAGATTGCTTCCCACTCGACTCTGCACAATAGCCTTTGTTAGTCACGAAATTTAATTCACAAACAAATAAGTCTACACAGACTATCAAAGATAGATCAACACCTCTGAAAAACAAGTGTCTGAATGATGTAATTGAGCCCTGAATCTTGTTGTCTACAATAGGGCCCTACTATCATAAAAGAGAATTCGGCTTCCAATGAATGAAAACTGAATTATCTCAACAAAAACTCAAAGAGTAGACCTTACTATGCTTCTCCTTCTATTCTCCTCTTGTCCCTCTTTTTCCTTTTACCTTTAATCAATTTGAATTAGTTGAAGTAGTTGAACTACTTATTTAGTTAAGTTAACTAAAACGCAACCAACTTTTTAGTTAAGGGGGAAAAGTAATAAAATCATAATAAGGGTTTTTAATAAATAATAACTAGTAGGTGGGACCCCTTGTGACTCCCTTTAGTTCATTAACAATCATAACTCAACCAGTTAATAAAAAAAAACATCCCTCCTTGTGAATCCCATCATCACTTTCATATTTTGACAATTTATATCAATGATAACTGAAATTATTTCCAAAAATATATTACCCATATATCCAAAAATAGTGTGTTGTCCAAAACTTCAGAAGTCAATTGTTCTCAACAATTAATAAATAAACACTTAAAATCCATATTTTCCACTATGGGAGGCAATATTTCCCTTGTTGCTATTGTCACCTTTTGATCTCTCTAAATTTACCTTAGGTTGTGTGGAGCCTTTAGGAGTAATCTCACTGATCACATGAGAGCAATCATCTCTCAAATTCATGTGGGAGGACACATATTTGGTAGAGTCATTTGAGGGTGAGGAGGGGGAGCAGTATCTTTTCCTTTGTCATGAGCATGGTGGGCCTTGGTTTTTAACATTTTTATTGCA
Organism: Picea engelmannii; assembly: GCA_009831015.1. NCBI lineage: Eukaryota > Viridiplantae > Streptophyta > Pinopsida > Pinales > Pinaceae > Picea > Picea engelmannii. The sequence continues at coordinate 509,005 of ML787428.1, forward strand.
TGAGAAGACTATATTGGTGAGTGGACAGGGGCAGCTTGGAAAATTTGATTAACAGGTGGAGGGGCAGGCAGAGATAAGTTAGGCCAGCCATGATGTTGGGAGACTGTAAGGTGGACAATCTATTTCCATTCGTCATTTCCAGGGACTTCAGGTTGTAGTGAGACATGAGGAGGCACTGGGATACTGGGGACCTATGGGGATTGGAAGGGAGGCCTTTCAGGCCTAGGTCAAACCACTCCTTATCCAATCCATGTTGAAATAGTTGGCCTAACTCTTGTGAGTCTGAATTAAAGTGTATAGAGAATCTTGGCCTTCTAGGGCCCCTGTTCCAATTTACTCTTCCTCGGTTACCCTGGGCATGGCTACCTCTGCTGAAAAAACTCATTCTTGTATGCATTATTGATTAGCAAATAGTTTCTTTAACAACCATACATGACAACTCTTTTTAAATATAAAATAAAATTTGGCTCAGCAACATATCAAACTCATGCAATCCAATCCATACAAATCGTTTAATAGTTTTCAATGAGAAGGAGGTGAACAAGAGTTTTGGGATATGTGAGGGGTTGTATTGAGCGAAAAATGTTAAAATGAGGGGAGAAATATCATGATTACTGCTCACAGACATCAAACAATCAATTGTATAATAAACCAAATAATGTATCATTGTAATTCATCCATGTGCGATCTCTTTAACTGTCATAATACAGAATTTATCTTAACTATAATTAAATTCTAATAAAATGGAGTGGATAATGAATATGGGAAGGCGAGGGGAAGTGTAATGTGCGAAAAGTGAAATAATGGTAGGGAAAAGAACGAATATTGTTCGAAAAAACAATTAAGTAATCTATTTGACAGTTATGTATTCAATGCAAATGATCCAACACCGGTTAAACAATTATTATGACCAATTAAACAATTACCATGTGTTAAAACTTGTTCACCATCCCACATCCGATTTCTTTAAAAAAATTCAATTAATACAATGTATAATCATACTCAAAATTGTCATGAATTTCACCCATCTTGTTAAAAGAATTTTCTTTATTTTTATTTCATTCCCTTTTATATTTAAATAAAATCCAAAGGAACACATATTCATATTCCTTCAACTTTGTTCATCATAGAAAAACATCAACCACTACCCATAATTCGTAAATCCCCAAATCAAACATAGACACAGGTCTTTCCTGAGTTGAACAGGCTCTTTTAAAACATGCATGATTCCATAACTTTAACAATTAAATTTTCAATGAAACCATACTATAAAAATCATGTGCTTCATCCCTAATGGTGCAGTAAAACAAAACCATGCACGATGTCTCCATAAACCATACGCAGTAAACAGCGAGAACTCAATCATCAATTTTCCAATTTGTAATGATTCTGATTGGGACAAATTAAACACACAGCAGTCACTGACTTCAATTGATACCATGTTGTAGGAACACACAGACCAATGCATAATGAAAATAAGCATCCCTTTGACTGTAAATTACCATTTATTCCCAATCAACCAATTCAACCAAAAATGAGTTGGGTTATCGATTCAACTATCACAACAAAAGTAGGCAACGACTGTATACCAATTCTCATTTAAAAATTACAACTTTCCATCAACCTGATCAAACATAGATGAAACAAATATCAAATCCACTGTCGAAACCACTTAACCAATTTATGACAGCCAACAAGACACCCAACAAGAGTGCGACTAATTGGGCTTATCCAAATCGGGATCTGTAACCATGAACACAAGAAATAATCAAGGGTTCACTCGGTCACCAAAAAATAGAGAGATTGGAGGTCGGCCATATCAATAGTAGGTGGGAACCTCCGAAACAAGAACGGTGGAACCACAAGATTTTATAACTCTTAGCTTATAAAATAGTGTGACAGTTCAACACCAGGTAGGGTGGAAACGATGCAGAGGACCATAGATTGCTCACTGGACAGTATTCAACCAAGAACATGCAGAGGCATAACCCTCGTGCTTTTCCCAATAGTCGAACTGATTTATAAAAATGCCAATGGAAATGCAGACCCCAGGTAACATAAATCATACTTCTTGGCATAATGGCCCCCCATAACCAACTATGTTGATGCGAATACCACAAAATAAACCCATGACCAGGTGAAAAACCCATGAACAAGGCTCTAAAGGATACACAGTGACCAAAAGGAGTTTGAAACATACACAACAATGCCATAACAACCGAAAACAATGGGGTATGGTTACCATTAATTGTGAGGAGGTGGCCAGCAAGGCTAATTAGAGAGAAACCCTCCAAAAAAATACCCATAACTACCTAAAACATCAGTGAGCCATCATGGTTTCCACCACACAGAACTGCCAACGAAATCACAACTTTGACCATTAATTTTTCCATTTGCAAACAAATAACCACACAGTCATTCCACAGAAAATACCCACGCGTTTAGACAGTTTCCAATCTTAGGAAAACACAAACCAATACAATTGCGCCACCCCAATCCATATTAACCATTTCCAAAACCATACTATAACATATATCAAATGTGCCCAATAAAAATCAAATAAAATTCGTATAGCTACTAACATTGTTAGTTAGGACTAACAGTAATTCCTTTTATTTCATTTGCTCATAGTATAGCATAGTATAGTATAGTTCCCTTTCTTGGATTTTTTTTATAAGTTCCTTTCCATTGCTCTTGTTTCTTGTTGTTACTAACATGTGTCTTGTGCAGGTGTGACAGGTAATGAATCATGGTGACAATATCAAATGTAGCTACAGTAATTATAAGGCATTCATAACATGGAATTTAGAGCTTAGAATAACGGAATCAACACATAAAATTCATTATCCATCTACCATTATGTCGCAAACAAACCAATATTTCATCATCAATCATGTGGAACCCTGTAAGAAGCATTGAAACAACAACATAAAATGCAAGATAAAACTATCTCTGAGCCTCCAGTATACAAGGGGACCCCACCTACTAGCATTATATATCATTAGCTTAGTTTAAATAATAGGATTTAGCAATACTTTGCAGGTGAAATCCTAGTTGTGATTTTAATCGTCAACAGCAAGTAGACAATCCATATAGAGAAGGAGTAATGAAGCATAAGAAATTAAGATCTCGGGATGGTTATCAATTGAATATCAGTGCATAAAAGAATGCACAAACAATTATTAAAATCTCAGGAGAAATAACGATGAACAGATCAGAAGGAAGATCATTAATCGAAGATCAGGGAAGATGGAGCATTTGAAATAACACAAGAGATAGAGTTTTGTGAGTAAAGAAAACTTTTATATAGGATAAAGAAAATGATAATCATTCATCGACAATTTAGATGCAAAACGCGACCCTCAGATCATAGAGGTAACTTGTGTAAATAAGAGAAGAATCATGGTTGTCTGTTGAAGATTTAGGAATGATTTAGATCATGAGATCTAGATTAAATATAGACCATCAGATCGACTACTAAGAGTCATAGACTATCGATCGTGGAAATGACACACGCACGGTCAACTGCGACGCTGACCACTCCGGAAAAAAGGAGACTAGAATAGGTAAATATACCCAAAGGACGAAGCCCCAAAGTCACGAACTCCAGTCAAAATCTGGCGTTGACCACTCCAAAAAATAGGAGACTAGAACAGGTAAATATACCCGAAGGCTGAAGCCCCTAAGTCATGAAATCTGGTCAAATTTTGGCACTAACCACTATGGAGAAAAGAACCCAAGAACATTTGAGTTTACCCAAAGGCCAAATCCACGAAGTTAGGAATGCAAGTCGACCGTCGAATCAGGAAATCTAGTCAACCATTGATCTAGATTAACAATTTTCAAAGCATTTTCAACTCTGGCCTTGACCTACTCTGGCGATAAACAAATCAGATGAGACAAGAACTCTCGAACCCTAGATTTCTAGAATAAACAGAGCCCATAGGATCAAGACAGGAAAGGTCTACGGTGATAGATCTATTCGACACTTCACCAATTCGAGAGGATTAGATCAAAGTCTCGAAAATCTCATATTCCCGAAGCAATGACAACCGTCAGATCAATAAGAAACTTCAGATGAATCTACGACCGTTAGATCTAGGATGAGGACATGTGACACATCAAGATATCCACGTCAGTAAGACCATGAAAGCAAGGACACATGGCACAATCAAATGGTGACAATTGTCAAGGTCCAATTGGCACTTTAGGTATACAAAAGTCACAAATCTTGGTTACACATGGGAGCCACTCAGTCATTTCCACATCAACAGTGATGTCACAAATCATGTCACTCTGGGATTACTAACTTCAGGGATATCCAACCTTTTGTTATCAGCTAATCGTTGAAGGCCGGAATCACAAAGTAACGTTAATCGTTGATCTCATTCGGGAGAATTCTCGACCATTGATCAAGTACAGTGGAAGGATAAAGTAAGTATAAATCTCGAAGTAACGCTAATCCTTGATCTAATTCGGGAGCATTCTCGACTATTGATCAAGTACAGTGGAAGGATAGAGTAAGCGCAAATCACGAAGTAATGCTAATTATTGATCTAATTCGGAATCATTCTCAACCATTGATCAAGTACAGTGGAAGGATAGAGTAAGCGTAAATCATGAAGTAACGCTAATCGTTGATCTAATTCAAGAGCATTTTCAACTATTGATCAAGCATAGTAGAAGGATAGTGTAAGCAGAGCTTTTAACTAACAGAAAGTGGTCAACACCACTTTATGACTTATTTGGTAGGTTATCACTCCAGAGGAATTGAACTACTTCATAGTTCTAGTAACCCGGAAAGCTGGAGTATCGAAGCTTCGAAATAAGATCTTGACCGTTGAATTTTATGGACAAACATCAACTCAAGATTAATAGAGTATATACACTTCAGTGAAATTTAGTCGCGAAGAATTGGAATTTTATAAAAAGAACAAACTCCCTAAGTCGTGAAGTACCAGAGGAAACGACAACAGCACATCTCACGATTGAATCCCATCCATTAGATAAGGATAAGAAAATTGTGAGAAATGAGACTTTTAAAATAATGATAAGACCACTGAACTGTAATCGTGATCAACAATGAAGATTAAAACTGTGAATTGAATTTTCTCTAGATATACACTCTAGAAGATATCACTTTGGAGATAACAAGATTTGTTGAAGAGAAGAAAAGTTCCAGAGTGTCGAAGCCCGGAAAACACGATCCCAACATTGGACATATGGGGTCTAAAAAGAAAAAACGGAAAGAATTTTGAACCACGAAACATTGGTCTCATGATAGAAGAATAAGGGTGAAAGAAGAGGCGGCTCTTAAAAACATGGTTTGAAGGAAGCGCCTCTGCAGAACTCATTTCTACAACATTTGCAGTGACATGTTTTTAGCCAGAATAGAATAAATGCAAAACAAGATATTTGAAGTCTTTAAATCAAACTATTAATGATAATAATAATAATAGAAATTATAACAATAAATAAAATATTTATTCTTTTTATATTGGCTGAGAAATTGAAATAAATATATATTGTTCAATTAATTTATGAAAAGTGGAAAATTGTCCAAAATTTTGTGACATTGATTCACCNATGTTGTATTGATTTGTATTCAATTTAATGATCTATGGTTGAATTGATTTACCTAATGTCAATTACAATTTACTTGTTCTAAGTTTATATTACTTACATATATGCTTGATTATATTTGAAGTAGCTTTGTCTCTTGATTTAAGTGAAAGTTTAGAGAAGAATCATGGGATGACATATTGAAGTTGGGAGTGCTTGCAAGGAAAAAGAGGATTTATTGGACAATATGAGGTACTTACCTTGACTTTATCTTGTTTCATTTAGTAGAGTAATTTGTGAATTCTATAAAAGGATTGAGTTATTTTTGTTTACTTTATCAATGAGTCTATCCTTGCTCACTGGGGACATTTCCCTACAGTAGAAATGACAACTCCATTGGGGAAAAATTCCATGAATTCTTACTATTATGGTTTCCTCCCTCTATTTTTCCTATCCTTCTTGTCTAGTCTAGTTGTTATCTTTACCAAATTTCCTTTGTCACTGTACGATAGAGACAATTTCATATTTAGTGCTTGTTTCTTTTATTTTTCACTTGTTGAGTTAGTTGCATGCAACTATACTTGGGTACAATAGCAAGCACTCGAGACCTTCATTGAGAAACATGCAAGTGCACCTAAATTACTTTAGAACAACCCATGAGAAACACATTGGTTACCTTCTAGCAACTTGCGAGCATTTATTGTAACAAACAAATTTATTACAAATTTGAAAACCACTTTTTTAGTCTTGTATTTTTTTATTTAAAAGTGAAAAGATTAATCCTCAATTTGGTATCTGGAATTGCTTACATGTTTTCCATTTCATTTTTTTTGAAAAGAGTTCAAAATTTCAAAAACATTTTTCTATTTTAGGCATTTTAGTAGTATTTCAAATTTGCATTTATAAATCGCTTCAGTTCATAGATTGAATTATAGAAACATAAAAAGAAAAATATTTGCATTGCATTTGTAGTTTAGATTGAACTATTTGGCATGTTTGATTTCAAATCATTGTCAAGAACTCCATCATTTATTCTTAAAGAAAATAAATTAGTTTCCTTCATGAAAATCGCAAGCACCTCCAAAATGGCTCAAAAAAATGCATGGTCCTTAGCGGAGACTATGGAGCCTGTACACTTGTATAATAATGATAGAGATAAAAGCATTAATCATTCACACAACACAAAATATACATGGTTCACCCTTTCTCTAGGGCTACGTCCACAGAACTGTGCTTATGGTATATTAAGGTAAAGCTAACAGTTATGATATGCGCTCTTGGCTAGCAGATCCTCTCTCTCCTTTTGTCTTTCTCTCCCCCTCCTGCGCACCCAGCTGCAGGGTCTGATCTTTGCACCCAGCTGAATATCTTACAATATCATAAGGCTTCAACACTTCTCTCTCTTAATACAATGACCTCTCACCACAGTAATAGAGATAAATCTAATAACAATAGCATACCCTCCTCTAGTACCAACGTGACCTAGGTCCTCTCGACCTATATTTATACATTATATTTCCTTACCGACAGCCTTAGGCCGAAACCTAGGTGTCAAAACCCTAATTACCAAAACCCTAGGTGTCTAAAACCCTAGGTCAACTTGATCCTCTTTTTCCAGACTTTACCAGCCTGTCTTTCCTTCCTTCTCGTGCGATGCTCCAAAGCATCCAATGGTGGCTTTTTCCACTTCCTGAGTCGTTCTAGGTCCATATTCCTTATTGATCTATCATCCTCAATCTCCTCATCCAACGGTTTACTTTTCCGCACTTCGCTCCATCTTTTCTACTCTTTTGCTCACTTTGACCCAGTGATAGTCACTGTGTCTCCCGCGAAGTTCACTTTTTACATGTTCTTCTTTGTTCTCCTTTTCCTTCCATAGCCAAGGGTAAACAGGCCCCCAACACTCACCTATGACTCATCCCAAGGCACTTCATATCTTCTCCTTTTGTTTGACTTTGACTTTAGACTGCGTAGTGCAGCCTTTGCTTTATGCTTTATGCCTCCTTCTCGTCCTTGTGCAGACTGTCTTTTCTATGTTTGGCACCTAGTTTCAACTGCACCTGGTACCTAAACCTTTTTCCTCATGCCTTTACTTGGAGCTGTGAGGTAGCTCGTTGTCATAGTACAACTTCAATCGACTCCCATTCACCAATCCTTCTTTCCATTCTCCATTCAACGTCTTCAACTACGCAACTCCTCCTTCTGTGACGTAGGTGATCTCATATGGTCCAAGCCAATGCATTCTGAACTTCCCAGGGTGTTTAGTAAACTTACTGTCGTATACTAGTACTAAATCACCTTGTCTGGATATCTTTTTCTTAATATGTCTGTCGTGGTAGGCCTTTTCTCGTTCCTTCTAAACTTGTTGATGGAAGCCTACAATGAATTTGTCTTCTTCTAGTTTGACTAATTGTGCTAGCCTCTCATGAACAGCACCAGTATCATCCATGTGTGTAAATGCAGTAATTCTTAAGCTTAGTACAAAGTACTCCATCTGGACAATAGCTTCAAGACCATAAACCAACTTGAAAGGGGTGTGTGTTGTTAATTTCTTGCAAGTGGTTCTGTAAGCCTAGAGTACTACTGGTACTCTTAAATCCCAATCATCCTTGTTCATGCTGCAAATCTTTGTCAATGTTGTCTCCAAGATCTTGTTGAAGGCTTCAACCATTTTGTTTTCTTTTGGATGATAATATGTACTCTTCTAATGGTGGACTGCAAATTCTTCAGTCAAGGCTTCAACTGTCTTATTGATGAAGTGTGTACCTCAATCACTCATAAGGACCTTAGAGCATCCAAACCTGGTTATTATCTCATCAAATATAAAATGCATAGTTGTAGCTACACTACAGTCTTTGACTGATCTTGCTTCGGCCCATATAGTCAGGTATTTTGTCACAGTGATAATATACCTTTCTCCTGTGTGCTTTCCTGGTGGATTTATAGGTCCCACAAAATCAATGGCCCATTTTCCAAATGCCTGCAGGGTCATCTGCGGTGCTACTGGCATCTCATCTCACCGAGATGGATTTCCAACTCGCTAGCATATGTCACATGCTCTGGTATATTCTTTAGCATCTGTGTGTAACGTAGGCGACCAAATTCCAGCTCACAGAACCTTCTGCGTAGTTTCTTTCCCTGCGTAATGTTCGCCTGCGATGCCTTCATGAGCTTCTGCGAAGATCATCAGGCGCTCTGTTTCCATAACACATCTTCTTAGTATCTCATCAGGTCCTATTTTATATAGCTCACGAGCTATTAGTGAAAAATCGGCAACGCGCACCACTAGCTATTTTTTTATGGGAGATTGTATACTCACTCAGAGCCATGCCTGTTGACAAGAGCTGGATTATGTTTGCGAAGTGGTCATCAATCTTTCTAATGGTGAGCATTTGTGCATCCGGTAATTTATCCTCCAGACTGGTAGGTTCTTCGTCGTGTTCCAACCTCGATAGGTGGTATGGGCCTTTGTTCATTTTTCCTGGCTTAACTATGATCTCAAAATCATACTCCTGAAATAGCAGAATCCATCTACAGATTCTCCCCCCCAACACTGGCTTGTTGACTAGGTACTTCAGCGCAGAGTGATCAGTAAACATTTTAATGTGTCCTCCCAACAAGTAGTGGTGGAATTTATGCAATGCATACACCATGGCTAGTCCCTCTCTTTCTGTAGTGGTGTAATTAACTTTAGTTGTGGACAGCTTCCTGCTGGAAAATGCTAATGGATGATCAATGTCCCCTTCTCCAGGTTGTGCCATTACTACTCCTAATGCAATGGAGGACACATCAACATGCACATGAAATTCCTTGCTCCAATCCGGAAATACTAGAATAGGCACAGTTACCATCTTTTGTTTCAGTGTGTCGAAGCTTCGTTTTCATTCTTCTCTCCAACCAAACTGACTGTCTTTCTTTAATAATTTCTCCATTGGCGCAGTAATCTGAGCATATCCTTTGATAAATTTCCTGTAATAGCCAGTATGTCCTAGCACAGTGCACAGTTGTTTGATTGAAGTAGGTGGTGGCAAATCAACTATAATTGCAATCTTGGATGGGTCCACCAACAATCATTTCTTGCATACAATATGTCCTAATAATACTCCAAATGGTGAGAAGAAGATGCACTTCTTCAAATTTAAAGCAATTTGGCATTGTCTGCATTTATCCAGCATTAGCCTTAGACATTCAATATGATTTTTCAACAAACTAAAAATAGTCCTTTCATCAAAGTATGCTTCTAAAAATTTATGCAAAAATTCTTTGAATGCTTCAACCACCACCCTAGAAAATATGGTTGGGGCATTCTTCAATCCAAATGGCATTACTGTATATTGGTAGGATCCCCACTCTGTAGAAAACCTAGTCTTATGGCGGTCCTCCTTGGCGATGCGCATCTGATGGTATCCTAAAAATCCATCTGTAAAAGAGTATACTTCTTGGCCTCCCACATTATCCAACACTTCGTCTGTGAATGGTGTAGAGAAAGGATCATGTAGACAAGAATTATTCAGCTTCCTAAGATCTACATGAATCTTGATCTCACCTGTCTTCTTATCTTGCACTACCATGGGGCTAATCCACCCCGACTCCTCGACAAGTTCAATAATCCCTGTTTCCAGCATTCTGTCGAGCTCAACCTTTACTTTTTCCTTGTATTTCGGGTTCATCTTGTAGGGTCTTTGCTTGACTGGCTTTGGATCTGGTTTCAAAGGTATTCTCATCTCTCCCATAGGTCTTTTGATAACCTTCATATCGGTGAACTTGGTCAGGAACAAGTCTTGATACTCGTGCAATAATACTGTGATTTTTTCAATGGTAGAAGCTGATCCAGGTGGATATCGATGGACACCCACCTTTTCCAACTAGCTCAAAACAACTTTCTTGCAATTTTGATAATTTACTATTTTTAGAAGTTTTTCGAGTCCTGAACTTCCGAAGCCGTTTTGAGGCCCTAAACGACATTTTTTGGGGTATGTTGCAATCACAAAATGTCATGTGAAATTGTTGTAGGCCTTGGATAGATATTTCCAATGGGCTATCATATTCCTAAAACGGAAATCGTATGCAAACGTTACGACCCCGGGAAGTTGATGTATTGACTTACCCAAATGGGGCCCGCATGACTTTTGTTATTTCATCTCCTAGGGTTAGGTTTTTGGATGTTTAGGGTTTTTGAAAATCATGTTTATTGTAAAAAGGATTGAGAACCTCATTGTAATGATCTTCTTGTGAATGAGCACAACCATCACATCTCTTCTCAGAGATAAGCCACCACCATTCTAGCAAGCTTGTTTTCTGCTGCATTTTACAGTTTCGTCTTATTTCCTTATTGAATAGAAAACCAATTTTATTATATCTTTGTTATACTGTGGTAAGCATCTGGTAATAATATGTAGTCATATCATTCTGCTCATAAAATCCGGATCAATGGTATCAGAGCGGTTTTCTCCTTGTCATCTCAATGCATGTCCCCAACGAGGTCAGAGTACAAAGAGTTAGGTCTCGAGATTTTTTCTCTTAAGGACAAAATCTCTCACACACCCAAGCGAACTCTCATGGAAGGAGAAAAAAAATATGACAGTATAGGAGATCCTTTCAAACTGTTGATTGAGGAAGCCCTCATGCAACAGAGGAACGCGATGATGGATAATTCCATGCAAATCCTTCGGCGACTACCAACAAGCGACTCATCTTCTTCGAGTGGAGGCATCGGCACCTTCAAGGTACAAATAAACTTTGATATTCCTATATTTGAAGGTCAGATAGACGCAGATGCTATAGACAAGTGGTTGAATCTACTAGAACGGTATTTTTCTGTCCATAACTTTTCGAATAGAGAAAAGATTACTTTTTCACTCCTCAAAGTCGTTCCCCATGTCAAAGATTGGTGGGAAACTTTCTGTGAGCAAAAGGAAACAGAGGAACCCTCATTATTTACAGTCACGGCCACCTAGGAATCCTTCAGGGATGCTATTAAGGAACAATACTACCCTGTCAGAAGTTATGATGACTTGTATACCAAATGGACCACACTGAGGCAAGAAAGAGACCAAGCAGTGCCAAATTTCACAAATATCTTCCATACCTTGCACACCAAGTTGGGTATCAAAGATTCAAAGTGACATATCGTGCTCAAGTATCATGGTGCTTTGCATAGATACATCCAGACCTAAATGGAATTTCTGAACATCTCATCCTTGGGTGCGGCCTACCGATATGTCGTCAAAATCGAGCAAAAGCTCAAACAAAAGATGTGACAATTTGGGCCAGGGAACCCCGCACAACAAAATCTAGGAAAGGGTGGCCCCAACCCACAGAACAAAGGACAGAGCAAAGATGGACAGTATCAAGACAACCATTCCAAGCTGCAAGCAAATAAGGACACTGGAAAGATAAAGAAAGATATCGGGAAGTGGTGTAACTTCCATAAGAGCCCTTGGCATAACACTATTGACTGCCACTCAAAGAAGACACTAGTGGTTGAAGTGAAAGACTCTGAATCAAATGCAGGTTCTGACTCTGAGCCAAAATCAGAAAGTGGAATACAGATCATTGATGCGGAACCCAGTGCCATTGTTGCTACCACCAAGCTCCAGCATGGTGAACCAGATGAGCCAGAAGAAGGAGAGTGCCTCCTCCATTCACAGATGTGGGTAAAAGGAACCCCGTTGCACTTCATCGTTGATAGTGGTAGCCAGAAGAACCTTATCTCAGTAGAGGTTGTCAAGCGGTTGGCCCTGCCAACAATGTCGCACCCACAACCCTACACCATTGGATGGCTCCACCAAGGAAGCGATCTCTGCGCCAGCCAATAGTTTTGACTGTCGCATGGCATCAAGCCCTTCAAAGACGAGGTATTGTGTGATGTTGCTCCTCTCGAACTTTGTGATGCTCTTTTGGTCCAACCTTATTTATGGAAACGTCATGTTGTATATGAGTCTAGGCCTCATAGTGTTATTATTACTTTGAACAGAAAATTGTACAGGATACCCGAGGCTATCCCACCTAGTGTTATTTCCTTGATCTATGCTAAGAAATGTAGGAAGGTCATCTCTCAGATGGGAAGTTTGTCTTCTTCATGATTTGCTCTCAGAATGAGATAAAAATCACAGCCACATCCAAGGTCTCTACGGACAACCTCTCCACACAACAGAAGCAAGTAGATAAGGTCATGGAAGAATACTCGTATATCTTCTCCTTACCTACCAGGGTACATCTGCACTGTCAGGTCAAGCACCCCATCGATCTAACCCCCGGTGCACCACTACCCAATGGGCCAGTCTATCGTCGCTCTCTATTAGAGAATGATGAGATCAAGCGACAGATCCAATAATTTCTCCACAAGGGGCACATATGTCCCATATCATCACCTTGTGGTAGCCCAATCGTGCTAGTACAGAAGAAATATGGAACTTGGAGACTTTACATTGATTATCGGGATCTGAATAAAATCACAGTAAAAAACTGGTACCCGATTCCCCGAATTGATAACCTCCTTGATCAATTCATGGGGGCCAAATACTTCAGTAAGATTGATTTGAAGTCTGGCTACCACCAGGTCTCGATAGAATAGACTGATGTATGGAAGACCACCTTCAAGTCAAAGGAAGGCCTTTTTGAATGGTTGGTCATGCCCTTTGGTCTGAAAAATTCTCCAGCCACTTTCATGAGGATGATGGACGATATCCTACGACCATTCACCAATACTTTTGTAGTGGTGTATTTGGATGACATTCTCATTTACAACAAGACTTGGGCCGAACACTTGTAGCATATTCAGCAGGTTCTACACACCCTGCGGTAGCACAAGCTATACGCCAACTTGGAAAAATGCTCCTTCAGCATTGACAAGGTCCATTACCTAGGCTACATCATTGATCAACATGGCGTACATGTGGATCTAGCCAAGATCCAAGTCATCCATGACTGGCCAGCCCCAACCACACTCACTGAGCTTCAGAGCTTATTGGGCCTTGCCAATTTCTACCGCAAGTTTGTGTTGGGATTCTCCCATATTGCATGGGCCCTCAGCCAAATAACCAAGGGTGGTGGTAAGATGAAATTTGCATGGGGCCGGCCCCAACAATAAGCATTCGATGATTTGAAGCAGTTCCAGTACTTTCACTACCATACCTACAACAACCCTTTGAGATTGAGACCGATGCTTCAGACTATGTTGTGGGTGTCGTTCTCATGTAGCACAACCACCCCATGGCCTATCATAGTGTGACACTATCAGATGTTGTCTGTAAGTACCCTAATTACGACAAAGAAATGTACTCCATTGTGCAAGCTTATTTCTAGTTGAGACATTACATTCTTGGGAGGGAGACAGTCATCCACACTGATCATAAGCCACTACAGTTCATGCAGACACAAGGAAAATTGTAGAATGATCGCCATCAAAAGTGGTCCACATATTTCCAGCAATTCCACATATGTGGACCACGTTGTTGATTACCTCAGCAGACCACCAATCACGGCACTCACCATAGTGCTAGACTCTTGTGGCCATGAGACCTCTGGATGGCCCCAACTCTATGAGACAGACCTGGATTTTTCCACCACCTACCAAATGTTGGGTGCAAAGGCAGTTGTCGATAATTTCCATATTCATGATGGGTTGTTGTGTCGACTGCACCATATATGTGTTCCATCAAGTGAGTGAGTGAAGTTGATCTAGGAAGCCCACTACATTCGGGTGGCAGGACACTTCAGTGTCGAAAAGACAATGGCAATGCTACAAAAACACAAACTTCGACAAGAGGTCAGCAAGTATAGCAGGTCTTGCACTACCTGCGCTATTGCCAAACCAACCACTAAGAAATAGGGTGTGTACACCCCTCTTCCTACTCCAGAAAGGATTTGGGAATCCATCTCAATGGACTACATGTCGGGCCTCCCGTCCACCAAGCAGGGAAATGATTATGTTTTTGTGGTTGTTGATCGCTTTTCTAAGATGGCGATTATGGTTGCTTGCAAGAAGAGCATCACAACAGAATCCACTGCCAAGCTCTTCTTTGAACGGGTCTAGGTACATTTTGGAATCCCACAAACCATTGTCTCAGATCAGGACAGTTGATTTCTAAGCACATTCTGGTTGAGCCTCTGGTCACTGTTGGACACCAAGGTCACCAAATCCACAACCTTCTACCCCTAGACAGATGGCCAAACCGAGGTCGTAAATCGAATGATCGTGCATATCCTTCGCATGTATAATTCCAAGCACCCTCACACATGGGATGAGAGTCTTCCCTATGTCCAGAATAGCTACAACTGAGCCCTCCATAGCTTAACCGGCCATATCCCCTTTCAGGTGGGATTGGGATTCCAACCATTGGGTCCCATAGATGTTGCACTTCCCCTTGCGGTCACCTCGATCGACTCCTCTCCTGCTCCAACTGAGGCTGACAAAGCCACCCAGTTTATTGAGAGGATCCAGCACATCCTCCAACAGGTTTAGGATATCCTACAGAAGTCCAATGAAAAGTACAAGTAGCGCCATGATCAACATCGGGTTCCACATTAGCTTCAGTTGGGCAACAAAGTTTGGTTTCACTTGCAGAAAGAACGCCCTATAGTACCCCATCATAAGTTTCACCCACTCTGTTATGGATCGTACACCATCACCAAGGCTGTGGGGGATAATGATTTTGCACTCAACATTCCTCTTCTCCTTGGCCTGCACCCAGTGTTCAACGTGGACCTCCTTCGTCCTTATTTCCCACCATTATTGGACACCTCGGATGTAGCAAAACAAATGACACCAACAGAGCTCATCCCCGACTGCATACAACAGGCATCCAATGATCAAATTGTGGACACAAAGATCAAGGGAACTCGACAACATATTTATTGAGTCGTCAAAGCAGGGTAGCTCCTGCACCAAGGCAAGTGGCTCACCCAGGGCCAAATTCAACAAACATTTCCTCATCTGATGGGGGAACTCAATGCAATGGAGACCATTTCTTCCTAAGGATGGAGTATTGATCCAGGTGGATATCGGTGCCCACCCACCTTTTCCAGCTGGCTAAAAAACAACTTTCTCGCAACTTTGATAATTTACTATTTTTAGCAATTTTTCAGGTCCTGAACTTTCGGAGCCGTTTTGAGGCCCTAAATGGCATTTTTTGGGGTAAGTTGCGGTTGCAAAATTTCATCATGAAATTTGGCAAAATTGCAAAATTTTGCGGTTGCAAAATTTTGGGTAACTGTTGTAGTCCTCAGATATATCCTTCCAATGGGCTATCATATTCCTAAAACGGAGCTCATATGCAAAAGTTACAACCCCGGGAAGTTGATGTACTGACTTACCCAAACGGGGCCCACATGTGTTTTGGCGCTTCATCTCCTAGGGTTAGGTTTTTTAATGTTTAGGGTTTTTGAAACTCTTGTTTATTGTAAAAAGGCTTGAGAGACTCATTGTAATGATGTTCTTGTTGATAAGCATAACCGTCACATCTCTTCTCAGAGATAAGCTGCCACCATTCCAACAAGCTTGTTTTCCGCTGCATTTTACAGTTTCAGGTTATTTCCTTATTCAATAGAAAACCAATTTTATTGTATCTCTGTTATTCTGTGTTAAGCATATGGTAACAATCTGTAGTCATTTTGTTCTTCTCATAAAATTTGAATCAGCAGCGTCCGAGTAATCTTCGACATTGGCGAGCTTTTGTGTCTCCTTTGTCATACTATTGACTTTCTTTATCTTTATTGGTTGTCCAATGAATGGCAGTTCAACTCCTAGTCCTTCCACATCTCTTTGGCCTTCTATTTCCACAATATTCACCTTCCTTGGTTCATCATCTTTATCGGCATTAATGTTGTAGCAGATCTACAGTTTCTGGAGGGGCACATTCCATTCATCCTCTTATTTCTCTAAAGGGAGGCCAAATGCCTCCTTAAATACTTTTTGTCTCACCATCTGTACTACTTGATCTACTGAAGGAAATTCACTTTCAAATAAAAAGGTGGTTATAAAATTCTATATCATACCTTCCCATTCTAAAGTGACAAGGCATAGTTCTGTTTGAAGGTACCAGTTGATCAAGGTGGTATCCAGTGTATTGACGAATCTGTGTACCCATTGTTCTCAAGGAATGTCACTCCAGGCCTCTTCGCAGCTCTGTACATGGTCCTTTGAGCAGCTTTGACCTGTGTATCTTACTTCGCAGCTTCCTACTTGTGCTGAAAACCGCGTTGTCATCAAAGTTCGACGTTGTTTCCAGTCTATCATGTTTCCCTTGTGCATTCCCCACCATCTTGTTGGTGTGGCCTTCATGGCCTCATCCATTGCCAACAGGCTCTATTGTGTTGGTACATTTGTCTCAAATTCTGATAAGAAGTTCTCTAAAGGGTTCAGCCCATCAAATGTGGGTAGATTACTCACTGTTGTTCCAATCCAGCAAACTTCTCTGGTTATCCTAGCACATCTTCTTGTAGATACTTCATACATTTGGTTCTGCCAGTTCTCTAGTGCTTCTTCTGAGTCAGATAAACATGTGTTGTCACTTCACCAGCTCAGATTTCCGTCAACTGTAGGGTTGATATAATCTTGTTGTTTGGCTGTTAATTTGTAGATGTTTTCCAGTTCAAATGTGTGGTCTTCTTCTCTGATAGGCTCTGTATATCGGGGACCCTCATCTGTATCTAAAGGTGCAATGACCCTAAGGATAGATTTCTCAAATTTCATGTGTCTTTTCTTTAGATCAACAACAACAGAATTTTCAAAGGCCCAATCAATTCCTAACAATGCAGGGTAAGGGAAGTTATCATCAAAAATTTCAATTACCTCAAAATCTGAAAAGGTTCTTACTCCATCGATGTCCATTGGGACATGCTCTAATCGTCCAAATGGGCTGATGGCTTGCTGATTAGCCATGAGAAGCCTGATAGGGGAATATATCATCTTGGGTTTTCCCATCAGTGCCTAAGTCTACTTGGTCATGACATTGACCTCCGACCCTAAGTCGAGGACCACATAGTCTATCACATACTCTCATATCTGAGCATTCAAGTGTAATTATTTATTTGTCCTTCCCCTTTTTCTAATTTTGTTCACTGCCCTATTTAGTAAGGGGTCTATCTTTCCTAGCTCATACTACTTGATTAAATCTTGTAATTCTTGTACAACGCCTTTATCTTGAATTAACTAAACATAAGTGTACAAAAATTCCATGAGTTTTCTTACCTCTTTCCCTTCTGTTGGCGATGCAGATGGATCAAATGCCTGAGGCATGCCATATTATTTGATCTCTGGTTGTTTCTTTGATGAATATCCTTGGCCTCTTCTGAACTCTTTTCTTTCCTCCTCGAATATATGCCCTTCTTTCTGATCATCAAACATTGGGGTGTTTTCTGTAGCTTTCCTGACTCCATGGTTGGTTTCAATCCTTCCTTGGGTTTCTTTGTCTTCTCCTATAGCATCACCTCCTTGAGTGATAACAGTGACTCTAGTATCTTCTCCACTAGGTTCATCATATATTAGTTTTACTTATGGGTTCTACTGAGGTCCTCATCTTTCCTGAAGTTTAGTCATCAATACAGGGCATTCCTCTATGACATGCTCGAATGAGTTACAGTAACTACAGGTTGTACAAGGATTATGACAATCCCTTGCCAAATGTCCTGGTTGCACACAGTTGTAACGGATTATTTGTCCTCAGCCTCGGCCCATACCTCCTTCTCCTCCTCGTCCTCTGTACCCATTGAGAGAACTGAATTTTCCTCTCCCCGGAGAGTTGTACTACGGGGTGTTTCCTTCTTGTTGTACTTCACCTTGAATCTTGTATATGTCTCTCAACCTTTCATGCATGAGATCATAAGCTCTACAATCTCGATCATCATGCCCCACTGATTTGCAGAATGTACAATATAAGTTTGTGGGCATCTGAACATACTTATGCATGTAGTAGTACTCATGTGGGCGATGCCTATTTCTGCATACATCGCACCAGGGTAGGTGTTGGGCCCCAACAACTCCCCCTAAATTTTTACAAAATTTAAAGGGCCCCCATTAGAATCTTGATAATTATAATGAGCTACAGAATCAACCTTTTCAAATAGTTCCATACCTTGGCTTGCTTTGAGACAAACTTAAGATATTCACTATAGTATGAGACATTCATTACAAGAGTATATGCTAAAATTTAGAAACGAGCATAAAAATCTCAATTTAAACAAAAACGTTAATTTTTATCAACTGTTTACTTTCGTTTAAATTATGATTATGTGTTCTTTCTTTTGCTCATTAGCAAGTTTGACTATTTTGAATAATGGGTTCAATACTTCATCAAATAATATCTTGGTTGGTTTCTCATTTTCATGAAATCATTTGGTGATATTAATTAATTAAATTCTTTTTTTCATTTTGCATCTCATTTCAAAATAATAATAATAAAAGAATTATCTATCATTTGTTTGATTTTGTTAAAAACCAAAATTAATATTTTTCTCTTCTCCGTTAACTTGAAGCTTCTAGAATTTTAGGATCATATTTGAAATCAAATCATAAACAATGTTTGTTTATAAGTTATAGTTAGTTTAAATTCATTTTTTATTTTTCTAGATTTTGTTTTATTCACAATTTTTAGGTTATTAATTTAGGTTTATTTTTGTTTCACAGGTTTCTATTATCAAATATTTGATACAGATATGATCATGGCTTGATTTTATTATCCAAATACGTTCAATATGATTGATCCAAAAATAGTTTTGGATTTCTACAAATAATTTTATGAGCAACAACAGATAAAATTTGGAAAGGTGTCAAGATCACACAGGCACTTTTGCAAGACTAATTTCAGCCAAACTGTGAGGGATTTGAAGAAATGGTTGAAAACCCAGAACCGAAATGGACCCATTTACCTTCCTCTTAGAGATTGTCCCAAAAAAGTGCACGATTTGATAGATATTGATGTCTTTTTACGAGGAAAATTTCATGTGGCGAAAATTAATAGTGACGCCCAGATTGTTCATTCATTGTATAAATATGAGAAAGTTCAGAGCCAGAGAGATCCAAGAATTGGAGAGGAGGATTTGTATCCTTTCTCTTTTGTATATTATTGCTTTTTTAAACTTTGTATTTCTTTTCAAATGGAGTAATGGATGGTTGGAATCTTTGGGAGAATGGACGAGTATTTTCAAAGAAGAATATGGAATTCCAGGTTTCTTAATGGCTTTTGTCCTGTGAGTAAAATGGTTTTATTTTCATTACAATATATTCATATTCTTTTAATAATTGATTATGCATTGATTTAAATTAGCTTTAGTCTTTTTTATCAATACATGGTTAATTGGTATCATTTATGTATTAATTTTTTCAATCTTTAAGAGTTTATTATCTTAAAAATTCTTCCAGGACTACAATATGGGCATGTGATTTTGAGAAAGAATATGGGAAAGCAATTCATATTTGGCTTTAAACATATGTGATGTTTATTCCATTCCATTCTTTCATTACTATTGTATTATGGGAATGTTATTATGGTTGATTTTAGCTTTAGCTTGTCATCATATGGTGTTTTCATACTATTAAATGTTATATGTTGTCCATAATTTCTTATTCCATTTTTACGTGTGATCAATCAATCGTTTGATTATTGTGGAATTTATTTCTAATGTTAAATGATGGATAATATCAATACTCAAAATTGAGTTTTGTTTCATTCTTAAATATTGATTATCTTAAGATCACATGATTTTTAATTAGTTGTCTTCTTGTTGTTATTAATTTACTCCAATATCAAATACTTCTTTGAATGTATTCTGGAAGTGCTAGTATTGTTTTCTTATAGGTTTCCCTTAACAACAGTACATGCAGGAGCTCATACAACACAAAAAGATAATACCAATTTAGTTGATCATCTACATGTTATTCTATGTGTTATTTAGTTAAGTTGTTTATGAATGAAACGATGATTACATTAATTCGCTTTGACTATTTTTGTGTCATTGTTTCAATCGTATTCATTTAATATTTATTCGTTTAATATCTTCAAAAAAAAAAAGCCAAAAAGAAGTGTTGTTCATATTTGATTCTTAAACTTTATCAAACAATCATTTTCACAAGTTTTCATGCAAACCTTGTAAACGGTATATAAATTGTTTATAATCATTTGTATATTCACATTATTAGATAAATGTTTGTAATTATTGTGTCGATTGTTAGAATCTTTTCTTTAGTTAGTTTATTTTATTTTTCTATCTTTAGGACCCTAGTTGGGTAACGGAGCCATTAAACCCATCAGAATAGGTTACACCAAATGGCTTGGGTTATTTAGACAACCCCGGACCGGATCTATTCTTCCAGTTGATGGCATGTCAAATTTGTCCATCAATAGTAGGTTAACTTGTTTCAAGGGGCTCGATGCCCCTGAGGCGAAGTACTCATGAAATAAGGGACAGTGTTCCTTATCATGGCCTTCAGATCTACATATAACACACCATATGTCTTCCCTTTTGTATTTTCCCTTATCCTTCTTCATATCCTCGACTTGTTAAGACAAACTAGTTAGCTGGCTCATGATCTGGCTAATGCCTGAGCTAGATTCTCCCATCGGTGTTGATTCAAGCTTCATGGCAATCTCCAAAGATTCTATCTGTGATGTAATCTTCTGCTACATTAGAGGGACTCTTATGTGTGGTAATAGTGTAGTGATGAACCATTATTTGTTCTGTTCATCGGGGATTTGAAAAGTTAACCGGCTTGTCAGGGTCTTGAATCTTTGGTCGAACTCCCAAACAGGTTCTGCTACCCTTTGTTTAATCTCTTTTAGTTCTGTAATATATTGTGACTCCGACTTAGGTTTCTTAAACTCTACAATCAGTTCATTCTTCATCTCATTTGGGGGCTTAGGCTGTGCCAGTCCTTGGACCAGTTTCATGTACCATCTCAGTGCACGATCCCTTAGCGTATTGTTGAATTGGGTTCTCTTGATGGCTTCATCGGTGATACTTTTAATGTTCCATACAGCTTCACACAGAAGCCAATTTTTATCTGGATATTTAGATCCATATCCTCTAAAGATAGGGAGTCTCATTTCATCTTTCATAGAGCTGACTAGGCTTCTTGTCTGAGTAGATGTTGAGCTACTAGTAACAGTATTTTGAATATTTTAGGGGTTCTGACTATTCTGACTGCTAAGTATTGTTGGGACAACAAGAGGATTAACGTTACTTACTTCAGTAGTCTGTGCAGTTCCTGAGTTTTCAAGCTCACTTTGGTGCAGTTCTTCAACTTCCCCTTCTTATGTTCTGGTGGGCTCTGGATGCTCTTCATCAGTCAGATATACCTCTTGAAAGGAATACTTTTCCACTGTGCATATGTCCTACTTTTGTGTCGATGTCATTTTCTGAGACATTGAACATTATCCTTTTCTGGTTCGACTAATCTACTATATCTTCAAGATGTGATTTTCATGCAAGAGCATCTTGATTCTTAGCTTCAGAAAGTGCAAAAAGTTTCCTCTGGGTCCTTTGAAAAAGTATCTCTCGACTTAGATATACGATTATGTTATGTCAACAACAAACTCGGTGATATACCCTCCAATGGTACTAACAAACCAATGATCTACTTCTCTAGATATTGCGTTGTCAATTCTCTTGACCCTCTAGATCAACGTCAATGTCCAAACCACAGGAGGTCTAGATATGATCTCAAACTGTGTGTCAGCTAACCTAGAAAACCATCCGTGTAGCTCCTAATGGATTCCTCCAAAGAAGATCTCGTGAACGTCGGTGAAGATGTCTCTTTGTAGCCAATCTTCAGTACTCAGTTTAGGGTTCTTGTTTTGGGCTTCAACAAAGTCCTTCTCTTAATCCTCTATCCACTTATGAATCTCTTTCTTCGATGGGAACCACCTTGACATTCCTTTAAAAAGATTCTTGTCCTGGAAACGGAACCATTTGTTGGCACAGGGGCAGACCTAAGGTTCAACACTCAAGATCGCACCAACAAGCCCTAGCTACTAGCCCTTTCTGCAACACCTGCGAAGCAGATGCAGTCTCACCTGAAGCAGCGATATGGGGGTTGCAGGATAGAGATGTCTACAACCAGGGGAATATCAAGGGGATCTTGTATAACAACAATCATAGTATTCATATATTATTTACCAGTAAAATCTACTCTGCGCAGCTATAGATCTTGATCTAACACAGTAATGCAAATAAAAGTATAATAATGACAGAGATCAAAGCATTAATCATTCACACAACACAAAATATACGTGGTTCACCTTCTCTCTAGGGATACATCCACAGAACTGTTCTTATGGTATATTAAGGTAAAGCTTACAGTTCTTATTTGTGCTCTTGGCTACTAGATCCTCTCTCTCCTTATGTCTTTCTCTCGCCCCTCTTGTGCACCCAGCTGTAGGGTCTGATCTTCGCACCCAACTGAAGATCTTACAATATCATAAGGCTTATGCACTTCTCTCTCTTAATATAATGACATATCACCATAGTAATAGAGCTAAATCTAATAACAATAGCATACCCTCCTCTAGTACCAACATGACCTAGGTCCTCTAGACCTCTATTTATACATTATAGTTCCTTACTAACAACCTTAGGCCAAAACCTAGGTGTAAAAACCCTAATTACCAAAACCCTGGGTGTCTAAATCCCTAGGTCAACTTGATCCTCTTTTTCTGGACTTCGCCAGCCTGTCTTTCCTTCCTTCTCGTGCGGTACTCCAAAGCATCCAATGGTGAATTTTTCCACTTCCTGAGTCATTCTAGGTCCATCTTCCTTGTTGATATGTCATCCTCGATCTCCTCATCCAACGGATTTCTTTTCCACACTTCGCTCCATCTTTTCTTCTCTTTTACTCACTTCAATCCAGTGACAGTCACTGTGTCTCCCATGAAGTTCGCTTTATACCTTTTCTTCCTTGTTATCCTTTTCCTTCCATATCTAAGGGCTAACACCATGTATGCACGAACCTATTGGATACACCAATCCCCTCACTTGAGAACCAACTTAGCAACATCTATAGGTACCAACCTACTATTACAATATTTATAAGCACCGACCTATTGGAGACACCAATCCCCTCGGTTGAGCACCAACTCAGCAACACATGTAGGAACGAACATACTAGAGACACCAATCTCTTCAACTCAACGCCAACTCAACAAGATATTGTGTTGGAACCAACCTACTGGAGACACCAATCTCTTTAGATGAGAACCAACTCAGTAAGACCTGTATAGACACCAATATAACATCTCCATACACATAGTGCTTCTCACTTCACCTGCATGCTTTCCACAGAATAATCATTCCCATAGCTTCAAATCATAGTCATATTTATCCTTTGTTCCCTAGTGAATCTCATAGAATCAATCCCATAATATAAACTCATACTGCAACATCACAACCTAAAAACAACACACTTTGTAGCATCATAGACCTTCAATCCTTCATAGCGCACCTTAAGAAAACCCCTCAAATTTCTCTTGCACACATTTAGATCCCAAATAGACTCCCCAGATCCTCTAGTGCACCTCATATCTCCTCTAAGCACCTTAGACTTGATCTCTTGCTCGGATTCTCTTCAAATGTGCACATCTTTCATGTATTTATAGTATAAATTTGTCCTCACTTTCAGGGTTGACTTGTAAAGACTAGTTGAGTTGACTTGAATTTTCTCGTTGGGTTTTCTGACAAAAAAATCATGTCTCTTTATTCCTAGGGAGTTATAGGGAATTCCATATAGCATTGGAAATGTCTTAGAATATGATTTCCAACCATATAGCCTATGTTCCCATTTGAGCTAGGTTTCTAGGGTGAAAATTCCTTCGAAGATAGGGTATCCAAACTGAGCATAAAAAATATAAAAACAATATTTCCAACAATATCCATCTTGCAATATTTATATTGGACATACATTTCTCCCCCTATATTTGACATCAATGCCAACAATATTTCCAACAATATCCCCCTTTGTCATTGATGGAAACACTTATTCAATTCTGTAATACTCCTCATGTCTGCAACTTTCCTTGTGTCTGCAATTCTTCCTCTATATACAACTTCTCCCCCTTTGACATCAATGGCAAAGGGTTGCTCCCCCTGATCTTGTACTTCCCTTATGTCGGTAATTCTTCTTATGTTTGCAATTCTCCCCCCTTTACATCAATGGGAAAGGACTACTCCCCGTGAGCTTGTGCTTCCCTTTACTGACGATATGAGAGGGATATCACTTTGAAATTCGGTATAATATATTCAAATGTGTCTCTGGGAAGAGGTTTGGTGAAAATATATACAACCTATTATTTTTCATGCAACAATTATTCAAGTGAAATATTATCGACCTACATTTCATCCTTCGGTTTGCAAACCATTACGTAGTTTTGATCCTTCAAAAATATATCTCTAATTTCCCACTTATTGAAAATAGATCATTATCCAGGTTGTCTTTTGATCTAAAAATGAAGAAGACTTGTAAACTTAGAAATATTTGCAAGTAAAGTTTATTTGTTAAAAGCAAATGGATTAACTTTGCAACACATTATTAATAGGATTTACTCATTTAAGATGCATATAAACAGCAGCATAATCAATGAACATAAACACACAACACAGCAAATGATAAAGGAGTTCACCCCTCTCTTGGGCTACATCTCCTGGTCCAGCTTCCAATGGATCATTATTATTATTTGCTCAAAGTGCTCAAAAACGTGCTTTACAATGCTCATTATTTACATCTCCTGGTCCAGCTTTCAACACCTCGTTTGCCCAAAAAACGAAGAAATTAGGCTCCCTTGAAGTCTCCCCTTCAATCTTGTTGTCTCTGCATCTACAAAATGCACCCTTGTTCATTCAACCTAGCACACACACTATTTAAAGTGTAAAAACCCGGTACCAAACGCAACCGCGCCAACGGTGCGAACTGTAGGACGGTTATGGGCGCGCCAACCCCTAACCGCCAAACTCTCAGGCACATGTGGGTCATAGAACCGACCGCATATACAAAAAGGGCTAACCAACAGTTAAGCGCCAAGTGTTGGGCGCATGGACTACCCATTGACACCGTGCTAATCGTTTGATAAAACAAACGCGCGCCAGCTATTACATTGGGTCATATGGCATATACGGTGTGCGACCAGGGCTCCATTTTAAATACAACTCCCACGCACACCCTCCATGTGGTATGTGGTCTCATGGTCTAACACAAAAGACCATGGGCTGGGGCTAAGCCCTAGCCCGACCCTCGTCCACATATACAATAGTTTGAACTTAAATTAAATGCAAATTTTTATATGGTAAGTAACAATGTGTGGGTGCAATGGCAAGGCGGCTCTTGCCAAGCCTTTGGACTATGGGACAGGTCCACGATTCGAACCCCACGGAATACATAAAGTTTTGAACCAATAACCAATACAACGGTTCCACGTGGAAGCCCATGACTGGGCCACGTGGCACCCAACCACAAACCAAAAACTACCAAGTGTCGAAACAGGATTCATCCAACTGTCAGCCAATTTGAAACTACCACATCACCTCTGCCATGTCAGCATACGGATGTATGGTCTCTGCCACGTTATCTTGTATGGACTGTACGAACTGCACAGTCAGTGTCCTTTTTTTTTACTTGTTTGATGATTCGAACAGATCATGATATCTCTTGCTCCCGACGTCCATTTGAACCCAAACGAGTTGTGTTTGGTTCGTAATGATGAGGCCTACACTCTCGTTCGATTTGAAGTGATTCCAAGCACTTTGAATTTTTGAGCAAAATTTGATCCCCTGATCACACCTCCCCATTGGGAAGCTTTTGGACCTCCAAAAGACTATTTTCAGTCTATGTGAAGATGAGGGTATAGTTCCCTCAAACTTCCAACCTCAATCCACTTGGATTTTCTTGGATTGGTACCTTTAAGACCAACTCGAAGATACTCCACATTTCCTCGTTTTGAAGTTCACATTCTCCTGTCAAGGATTGTGTCTTCATGCAGTTTTGTAATATATTCTGGGGAAAAATCATCTATAGAAGGAATCTGAACATCCTCTCCATGATCATCAATCAATGGAGGCTCATACAATTTCAAATTCTCAACATTAACAACTACATACATTTGCATATAAGGAGGCAAATCTAAACGAAAGGCATTGTTACCAATCTTGTCGATAATCTTGAAAGGACCATATCGAATCGGTTTCAATTTTTTACCTTCTCCTTTAAGTCTCTCCTTACTGATGTAAAGCCAAACTTCATCTCCAACTTGGAAACTATGATCAACACGATGCTTGTCATGTCTCGTCTTGTACTTGGCCTGACTCTTTTCCAACTGCTCTTGCACCATTTGATGTATCGACTGAATTTGTTCAATAAACTTTTCTGCCCTATCAATGTCATATTGACCATCGATAGAAATATCCTTCCCAAATATAAAATCTAAATGAGATCTGGGCAAATAGCCAAAACATGCTTCAAAACTGCACGGGTGTAGACGGATTGGCAAGTGCCGTGTAAATGGAAGGAAATTTGTAAAATGAAGTCTCATGTTCGATTCTCACCCGGACTTACTCGTGCACCATTCTTGTGGGTTGGGTGGTTGCACCTGGGGTTATAGTGGTAGCCGTTGGGGATCGACCCCGTGTCACGCGAGTACGAGAACCGCGATGTTGCCGATTCCCCCAGTAAAAAAAAAAAAAAAAACATGCTTCAAATGGCGACGTTTGAGTCGAAGAGTGCTTAGCACGATTGTAAGCATGTTGAATGTAGTGTAAATGCTCATCCCAAAGTTTAGGATTCTTTCTACAATAAGCACGAAGAAGATGCACCATTGTTTGATTTACCACCTCTGTCTGACCATCTGTTTGCGGATGAAAAGCTGTGCTCTTTTTAATTTTAGTGTCCATGAGTGCCCATAAACTCGACCAAAAACTTCCAACAAATTGAGAATACCAATCAGAAATAATGGATTTAGGAAATCCAAAATGCACCCAAACATTTTGAAAGAACATTTGTGTCATTTGGTCAGCTGTAACTTGCTTAGTACAAGGCATCAAAATACACATTTTTCTAAAACGATCAACCACAACATAAAGATAATCATGATTTCATCTCGACATAGGTAAACCACCTACAAAATCCATGGAAATACTTTCCCAAGGTCGAGAAGGAACTGGAAG
>ML787428.1:539822-559264 GCA_009831015.1 Picea engelmannii
GTTTCAACCTTGTAAGCATCAGAAAACAAAACACTTGCAAATAATCAAGTCTTCAAAAACCAGTGCTCTGATACCAACTTGATCTAAAAATGAAGAAGACTTGTAAACTTGGAAATATTTGCAAGTAAAGTTTATGTGTTAAACGCAAATGGATCAACTTTGCAACACATTATTAATAGGATTTACTCATTTAAGATGCATATAAACAGCAGCATAATCAATGAACATAAACACACAACACAGCAAATGATAAAGGAATTCACCCCTCTCTTGGGCTACATCTCCTGGTCCAGCTTCCAATGGATCATTATTATTATTTTCTCAAAGTGCTCAAAAACGTGCTTTACAATGCTCAAAATGACCAACAGACTGCTCCAATGGCTTCAGAGCATCCAAAAACCCCTAGCTGGGCTTTTTCGGCACCTCGTTTGGCCAAAAAACAAAGAAGTTAGGCTTCCTTGAAGTCTCCCCTTCAAGCTTGTTGTCTCTGCATATACAAAATGCACCCTTGCTCATTCAACCTAGCACACATGCTATTTAAAGCGTAAAAACCTGGCACCAAACGCAACCGCACCAATGGTACGAACTGTAGGAAGGTTATGGGCGCGCCATCCCCTAACTGCCAAACTCTCGGGCACATGTGGGTCATAGAACCGACCGCATATACAAAAAGGGCTAACCAACAGTTAAGCGCCAAGTGTCGGGCGCATGGACTACCCATTGAAACCGTGCTAACTGTTTG
This sequence comes from Picea engelmannii, assembly GCA_009831015.1. Classification (NCBI taxonomy): domain Eukaryota; kingdom Viridiplantae; phylum Streptophyta; class Pinopsida; order Pinales; family Pinaceae; genus Picea; species Picea engelmannii. Next base: position 540,565 of record ML787428.1, read on the forward strand.
ATAAAACAAACACGCGCCAGCTATTACATTGGGTCATATGGCATATACGGTGTGCGACCGGGGCTCCATTTTAAAATAAAACTCCCGTGTGCGCCCTCCGTGTGGTATGTGGTCGCATGGTATAACACAAAATACCACGGGCTGGGGCTAAGCCCCAGCCTGACCCCTGCCCACATATACAATAGTTTGAACTTAAATTAAATGCAAATTGTTATATGGTAAGTAACAATGTGTGGGCGCATTGGCAGGGTGGCTCTTGCCAAGACTTTGGACTATGGGAGAGGTCCACGGTTCGAACCCCACGGAGTACATAAAGTTTTGAACCAATAACCAATACAACGGTGCCACGTGGAAGCCCATGACTAGGCCACGTGGCACCCAACCACAAACCAAAAACTGCGACGTGTTGAAACAGGATCCGTCCAACTGTCATCCAATTCGAAACTGCCACGTCACCTCTGCCATGTCAGTGTACGAATGTACAGTCTCTGCCACGTCATCCTGTACGGACTGTACGGACTGCACAGTCAGCGTCCTTTTTTTCTTACCTGTTTGATGATTCAAACAGATCGCGATATCTCTCGCTCCCGACGTCCGTTTGAACCCAAATGAGTTGCGTTGGGTTTGCAACAACGAGGCCTACACTCTTGTTCGATTTGAAGCGATTCTAAGCACTTTGAATTTTTGAGCAAAATTTGATCCGCTGATCATCTTTGCTAAAGGTATTTGACATTGATCCTTCTATTTGATTGTTTTTATTTAACAAACCTTTCCCTCAAAAGTCATGACTTTGATCTTTTGAATAGGGTGAAGCTTTATTTTTTACTTTATTTGAATTTTTTTTTGCATCCACATTCCTTTCTGACAAGGACCAAGCATATAACTTCTCTCATCCAAATGAGTATTGTAAAATTGAATTTCCATATTCACAAGGAAATGTCCAAGACTTACCTTTTTTCTATAAATGGGGTGTACATGTTTTAAGTGAGAATCAAAATAGTGAATCTCCTTGCAACATTCATCTAGATTATCACATCTTTTCTCATAACAAACGGTTTCATCTCTCCCTCTTTCTTGCTTTTGCTTCATTTTCTAAACCTTTGAGTATTCTTCTTTATGTTTGGAAAGAACATGATGTAGGATCATCGTCATCAATGTTCAATGAGGCCAAGTGGAGGATATCTCAGCACCAAGCGCACGCATTTAAATTGTTTTAGATCCCAAGGAGAGCACATCATCTTATTATTTTGAAAGTATTGTAATTAAAATCCCTTTAATGTTTTGAGGCTTGAGCCATTGTATGAGATCACAGGAGACTGTAATCACCTTAATTAGTTGTAGGATTGTGTATATATCGAGAATCAACTCATATATGGGTTGTAATTATCTATTTATTGTACTAAGCCTTAGTGGTAGAATTCTTTAATTATGACGTGAAAGCACTAGAGTAGTCGGAAGGAAGGCTCGAGAAGCCCCTCCATGTATAAATATAATGACCAAATGAGGTTGTTGTTGTTGAATATTTGTTGAAGGGTTGTACAAAAGAAGTTGAGAGCTATAAGAACCTATGTAAATATTTTATGAATGAATATAATAGAGAAGAATTGATTTCATATCTTTGTGCATGCTTACCTTTGAGTAACTGGGTAATGTGGTGTTATTTACTTTATGTGTTTTATATGAATGTGTGTACATTTCATGATTGAATGAATGAACCTGTAATGTTTTATAAGTTTCAATTGTTTCTCTTCTGAAACAATGGTGCAAGGAGTGCACAGTCGCCACGCAAGGAGTGTGAAAGCAGAGTCATTTTCAGACTCGATAGCTCTGGAGAGATAGAGTGAATTTTACAAAGTGAGTGCAAGGAGTGCACATATACTCATCTGAGTATAAAATCTCAAGAAGACCCATGCAAGGTGTGCACAGAGCCAACACATAGAGAAGTGTTGAAAAAGTCTCAAGGAGAATGGACGCAAGGAGTGTGTAGAAGGGTTTCTTAACACACCAAGTTTTCCGAGCAAAGTAAGTTCAAGGAGTGTCCAGAAGTCCAAATCACTTTGAGTGATAACTCTCAAGAGGAATAGAGAACATAATTCTTTCGAGGAAGAATCCTTTTCATTTTCAAGGTTGATTGGATGAGATCTTCTCAAGGAGGTTTCAGATATTTCCTAGCCATTAGATCATGGAAAGTAGCATGGGTGTTAACCCTTGAAGCACTTCGGACTCCGCGAGTTCAAATATTTTTGTGTGTTGGGTGAAAAAGGGGACAGACTTCCCGAAGTCCCAGAGTCTGAAGTAAATCTGGGTCGTTGGAAGTAGAGGACACATTCCCACAGATCAAGCATAGTCTAGAACTCTGACTGTCCGGTGAAATTGAGACGTAGTTACAGGAGTGTGCAAATTTCTCGAATTTTTGAAGCCCAGGATGGATCCTGGCCATTGGCATCTTAGCCACATGTCAGCAAATTTTTGGTGGTTCAGTAGTTCAGTAGTCTAGGGAAACAGAGGTGCAAAGATCTTTGAGTCGAGAACTCTTGGAAGCCGGAGTATATCTCGATCGTCGATTGAGAGGGACACATGGATAGCAGATCCAATCCTTGGCAAATTCAGCGTTTGGAGGTTTTGGAGTGTTGTATCGCAGAATCCCCCGAAGGCTCGTAGCAGATCTAGGTCATCAATTTCATAGGACACATGGACCGCTGATCACAACTCCTCTCCACCTCAGATTTCATAGATCCAGAGAGTTGTGTGTGTTAAACCCTCGGAGATCCCATAGCTGGGAGCTCCAAAGTCCCAAATGCTTCACTAAATTGAAAGTTATCCCATGGTTTTTGGCCTGAGGTCACGTGGAAGACTCTGTTGGAGTATTAAGACCCTCGTGAACATGATTTTGCACACATGGAAAGGGAAAAGGCCTGTGGAGAAGGAATTCAAGGGTTCATCAAGAGCCCGAGAGATGAATCGGCTCCTTAGTGTGAACAATCCTTAGACCGGGAGATCACGTGAACCCCTGGGAGTGGTGGGGGTTTGCATCAGAACATAGTATTCCTTGTTTTGTTTAGAAGGTCCTACTATGTTGCTTCTACAGTAACATGTTATGTACTCATAGTTATTTCATTTATAACACTTAGTATTGTAATCAAGTAGAGGATCAAATGAATCGTAATTTATGTTATCAAACCCATGAGAACTTCTGGTTTTGTTGCTCACATAAGTTTGAGGTTTTGTAATAACCTCTATTTTGGTTTCTCACGTGGTCACTTCTTGTATAAGCTCTACAATATATTGCTTTATAACAAAAATTATTGCAATAAAAACAATAGCTAAGAAAGAAAATTTGGTATTGGTTGGTGAAAGGCCTTCTTGGTGGAACAACTCTTCTAGACTCATTCTTGTTGTTCTTGTGAGAAGAATCAGGTTTATGTTCGTCATCATTTATTTTCATGTTATTGCTTTCATTATTGATGGAGCCTTTCAGAATATTAGCATGGATTTTAGGATTCTCTTCAGGAGTATTATGATTCTCATCATAGCCAAGACTATTCGTGATGAATGGTGAGCTTTGGAAACTAGGGATCTCATTTAAAGTTTCAGTTCTCTTTTCAATATTCAATTGAGTATTTGACTTATTCAAATCCTTCTTAAATGAGACAAATTCATACTCTAACTTCTCATGGGTTTCTTCCTTTTCTTCGAGTTGAATTTGTATTGCTTCTTCTATTCCTTTTGCATCTGTAAAACCCTGGTTTTGAGTCCCCGTATGAAATAATTTATTTTGTTTATTTGATGAAAGGATAGAGTTCCCAAACAATTTAAGAGGCCAATGTGCCTAGGAAATCTAATGTTATGATCATTATTAATAATAAAATACATCGTTGGTTGCAAGATAAACAACGACAAGAGTTATAGGGGGTTGTGATTCCAAGACAGAGGGGGCTTAAGGGGATAATTAATTTTATCATATTTTATTTTACCCATAATTATTTTAATGGAGAGAAGTGGTTACATGTGGTTCCTAGGGAAAGGCCATGGGGTCCTTGATTTTCAAGTAAATATTTAAACCCATATTCTAGGTTGTTTGGGGGGTTCTTCTTCACTCACTCTGTTCATTCATTATCCATTGTTCACACTCTCCATTTTGTTCACTTTTTCACTCATTCATCCTTGTTGTTGGAATGGAACCATGGGGGATATTTATTGAGGAGGAAGCCATTTTTTGTTGGTTGTAGCAGTGACTAGTGTGTTTCAGCCATGAATTAATTCTTGCATGCCTGAGATGCATTGGCATGTACTAAATTTTATTCACAATTGTGCATCCTGAGAGTCCTGTCATGGAGATTCTTGACCAGATGCACTGGAGACCTGGAAGGAGTTGGACAACTTGAGGGACTGCATGGTAGAGAAGGGGGTCCATTCTCTTGGGTTGTGCAGGATGGAGAGAAGAGAGATGGTGTACTTTGGATTTTTGTGTATTGAGGAACCTGTGAGAGCTTGAGTTCTAACTAGTTTGGGAAGCTTAGTGACACCCTGGATGTGTCCTTGTGCATTCATAGCTCTGGGTCAAGGGTGACCTATTGTTGAGACTTATAACAATAGTGTCTATGGTTGGGTGGAACATCCTTGGTCTGCAACCAGTTGGTGAACCATTTTGTTAAAGATAAATGCTCTCTCTCATGTGTTTCTCTATTGTATATTTATTTTCATTTTGTATGAATTATTGTCTCTTAGATCTGTATGTTCTAACATGCATGTTTGTTGGTTATTTATATGCATGGCATGTTTAAACATTCTTTATACTATAAAATTAATCTTTATTATTGCATGTGTTGTTATCATGTTTCTTTCATGCTTCTTTCATGCTTATTTAATAATTAAATGGTATCTAAAATTGAAATCAGCTTCGAATAGATTTTTTGAGGTAGTGTGCATGGTGTGGGGGTGGCGGGGTATGTTACAGATTGGTATCAAATATTTGGGTTGAAACACCTTACTGATATGGTCTGAAACTGTTGGACTTGGTATTATGGTGTTGGCATTGATGTCAAGAAGATCAATATGGTATTGTCATTAACAAAGAATATGTCTTTGAGATCCTAAATCTTGGGAGAGATAGTGTATTAGGTTGCATGGAATAAGAGCACACAGGGTTAAGACCTTTGGAAAGGTTGAAGGAAAGCTCAGGAAAAGGAGAACCTTGAGGAATTGCTATTGGGATCGAATTCCCAACATATCAACTATAGAAACACATTCAGAACTATGAGGAAACTTTGTTATAGTCAGGAGATATGAAAATCGTTGATCATTGATTGAAGGCACAGATCAATAATCATGGTTCAATTGGAATCCAAGTGAAAATCCAAAGGAGTCTCAGAGGAATCAAACCTGTGAAGGGCATTGATCCCAGGTCAATAAAGCTTTAGGAGAAGGTGGATAAACAAGAGCCGTCAGATCTAGTTGAGAAATTTTTGGGTATAACCAGATCCATCATATCGAACCATTAAAACTTCATCCATTTGACTGGGTTGATGATTTATGTGGTCATTTTCATTGACTTTTCCAAGGATAAATGAGTTAGAAATGCATGGAATCCCCGAAGGTCGAAATCAAAAATTAGCGTAGATTGTCAGATCAAGGAGCAAATTCATGTGAATTCTCGACCTTCTGATCAAGTATAGTGAAAGGACAGGGTAAGCCACAATATCCTGGAGTCCTGGAGTAATGAAATCACACAGACCGTCGATCTAAGGTCCCTTCGGGACTTTTCTCAATCACTAGATCATGCAGTGGAAGGATGGCGTAAGCACTTCGGCAAGTATAAATCTGGGGGAGTTGAACAACTTGAGAGTTGTAATATCCCAAAGTCTTGGAGTATTGAAGCCCTAAAATAAATAAGGACCGTCCATATCAACACTTGATTAAGTCATAGTTGTGGATTAAGCTAGTGGAAGGATAGCATAAGTGGAGGTATTAACCAATGGTAAGCAGTCATCATCGTTTTATGACCACTTCGGCAAGTATAACTCCAAGGGAGTTGAACAACTTGAGTTTTGTAATATCCCGAAATCTTGGAGTCCCAAATTCCCGAAATAAATAAGGACCATCCATCTCAACACCTGATTAAGTCATGATCGTTGATTTCGTTGATGCCTCTAGATGATCCAGGATCATCCAGTCAATGGGAGATTGAATATCAACCATCTGATCTACTAGTGGAGATATATAAGTACTTCGGGAAGTATTACTCCAGAAGAATGAAAGAATGTAAAAGTCTAGAGGACCTAGTTCCATCCTTGGTCTCATGATAAGGTAAAGGGGTTGATTAGAGGTATGAAGGGCCTAGAAGTAAACAAGTCGTGGAAATTTTTGAATGAGGTCCTATGTGGGTGATACCCTGGCTAGAAAAATACTTCAATGGTTCCCCCTGTTACAAGAAGTTGTGTTGCCCTTCTGGTGTCAATAAGACCAAGGGTTGGGTCTCTGGTCTAACAAACAAATAATTGGGTCGAGTCTTAGTTATTTCCTTATATGACCATAGGTTGTGACCCTGGTCTAATCCCACGCTCAAACATGTTCATAGATATTTCATTCCCTATCATGATCAAAGGCCCAAATAGCCACCCAATGAAAAGGGAAATCCCACGGTTCTGTTTTAATCAACCGTTGAGATCGATGGTCTACACATCTCAACATGCTGGCATGTTAGCATCTTGTCCACCACATGCGTTAATCCAGGGATGACATGTCACTAAATCAATTGACGGTCCAGATCTAAAGCATGTAAACTCCAAAAAATTAACGATCAAGAAACTTCAATTTGCAATATGGATCTTTGTCATTGGATCTTATCTTGATCATGATCAATGGTGTTGGTTTTGATTCATCCACCCAGTCAATCACGAATAAGGATCATTGATCTAAATATGATCAAATATCATAGATCAGCTTCGATAATTTGTCTGCACATGTTGGAGAATGATATGAAATTCTGATTTCTCCTCAGGTTCGGATCTAAAAATCGAGATTCAATCCTCTATACAATACAATATGAGGACCAAAACACCTTCACCTCATATCTAACAATCGAGGGATGTCGAACTTGTAACATACAAATTAATCTGCAAACTCTTTATCAAATGAAGAATATAAGTTACATATCCCTTCAATTGATTGTTGGAGAAGGGGATCGAAATCATAATTGAACTAAGAGACACATAACACCATAGATGAACTCAAACCCTAAAATTACTCACTCTGTTCTAAAAATCAGCAACAGAATTACACCTACTACAAAAAACTCAATCTAAACATCTTCTAGAGGTCTCTTGACCTATCTATTACAATGAAAATTTAAAATTAAGGGAACCAACCCCCCTTTAGTAAATTTTTTGACCCTCCTAGGGTCAGAATTCAAGATTTTATTTGACGCTCTTGCTTCAGTCGGAGAATAAAGAGAAAAGTGCCAAAGGAACATTGCTTAGAGTGGATAAGCATGTGGTTTCTAGCCCGCAATCACAACGAAAGTGGATTGAAGGAAGCACATGTGCAAAATTTGAATTATGTACCAATTTAACAGGCCTGTGGAATAATTTGACAGGAATGGCACACAACCATTCCATTTCCGCTACAAGATTTTCTTTGCACAAAAAGGGTGAAAGTGACTTTTTTAGGAAGCCATAACTTTCAACTCAGAGATTGGATTGTGGCATGGGAATAGTCATTAGTGTTACACATTATTTTCATAACCCTTGTGACCACTTATGATATGTGTATTGTCTATTAGAAGAAATACCTTTTTCCCTATTCCCTGAAGGATATTGAAGAAATAAAACTTTTCATGAGAGATGGAATTGTCTTTTCCTCATTGAAAAACCCTGTAAAGAAGGATCATCGCACCTTTATCAGTGTTAAGGGTGTGATGATTTGGAATTGATGCAACTTGCACCAAAGTGACCTGCTACATCATTGCAGATTGTTCATTTTTAAGGGTGCGACGATGTTTAAACAAAGGAAAAAGAGAAATTTCTCGAAGGTACTAGAATAGAATCTTCGAAAGGATGAGGTGGCCTCCAATCGGTTTGGATCTCACTCACTTTTATGATTTAATGGGATTATCATAATCCCTTCATCCCTTCCCCTTCACTCTATATAAGGACGGATATATCATGAGAAGAGTTAGGTTGGATTATGTATGAAGAATTTTGTTGAAGATTGTGCTTGTGATAGCTTTTCTTTAGCTTTCCAAGTCAGGTTGAGTGTACTCTTCATCAAAATTAGATGAGAGAAAGGTGTGTGTGTGTTGAGGCAAAGAGGCATCAGAAGGGACCTTGCAACATCAAGGCACATGTTGTATTCTCCACATTCATCAATATAATATAGTAATACATTTCTTTCTTATAAAAGTGTCTCCATTTTATTGCATAACTCATTGATCTTATGCATAGGTTCCATTAGAATATATATATATATATATATATATCATTGCTCTCTCTTTTTTGGTTTGTGTTTCTCAATAGGTTCAACATCCCACAAACCTTGAGATGGAGCAAGGAAAATACTAGCAAGGATCAAACAACATTTAAACGGTATGTCATTTATCCCTCAAAGCTAGTATACATTACAATGAAAACCTAAGGAAAAGTTTGTATCTTGTCATGTTTTGTTCTAATTTATTGTTGAAGTTAGGGAGATTAGTTCATGTGAGCACTTACTAATTCTTCCAATAAAAAAATTGGAGACCATACTGGCAAGCGTCCTCTTTTGGTCTTTTCTTATTTTTTATTTTGGCTTGCTTGCTTTTGTTGGTTTTTCATTCTTTGAGTCACTGGGTGATCCAAGTTGACTCTCAGGTCTTGAAAGTTCACTAAAAAACCATGTCATATTTTTATTTTTTCTAAAAGTTTCAGTCTTTGATGCACCCTACTGTGAGAACCAGTGTGACATCGTCACTCTATGTCCTTATTTCGCCTGTGACGATACCTAAAGTTCGCACTGTGTCACACTATGACCTGCGACGATTGTGAGAAATTTTTTAGTGATAGTATTTTTATTTTCCCAGATTCTTTATCATTGCTTGGGGTGAATTTTTTTTGGCTCTGTAGGATGATTGATCACAACCTAGTTTGCAATTTTTAGTTGATCTTGATCATTTTTCAAAGTTTTCAAAAGTCTTTATCATAGGCTTCAAGATCTATCTTTCACGTGTTGTTGCAAGGGTATAATCTCTGGGTTTCATCCTTGAGTGATTTTTAGTCAAGTTATTAATGATCTTTTCTAGGTTTTTGATTGTTGTTGATTAGAAAACAAACTTTGATTTCATTAATTAAACAAACAATGTTTTCTTGCTTTTGCACTTTTGGTTGTATTGTGAATTAAGTTTGAGGAATTGCATTGTGAATGTATTCATTTTCTTGAGAAGCTTTTTCTTTTTCTTTGTTCAGATCTCTGCTTTTATTAAAAAAAAAAGGATTGAAAATTATCTTTCTTTCATAGTGTTTAGAAAGAAACATTTTTGAATTCTAGTATTGGTTAAAAGAGAAATTTAAAAAAATTATTGCTTTGATTGTTTGATATTAAGATTGTTCAAAGTTTAAAGAAATTGTTATCTCGCAACTTGTTGTGTTTTTGAAAAAATAAAACATTCTCTCTTATTTAATTAGAGTTCATCGAAAGAAAATATTTGCATCTCATTTCTCTTTGCATATTTTTGAGTCAAGGTCAAACACTTCATCAGTTTCATCCCCGCTTTCTTTTTTGAGTAAAACAACAACCATTAAAATTAAGCGTAATTTTAAAATTTATCCAGTAACTTTTATTTTCTAGAACTCTTGTACACCAACATTAGCTAGGACATAGAGATTTGGAATAGGTTGTGAGGAATACTCTCCAAAACATCAAAATAAACAATAGCATCTTATGATTAGGGAGAGTTAATTCCACTTGCTACATTTTGTCCTGGGAAGCCCTTGTAACACAAGGGTCAATCACGAGGTTGCATTAAGGCCAACAGAGTTACTAACCCTTCTTTGTTGGTCCTAGTGTATTGAATGCATGTATTATTGGGGGTCACTTGAGAATAAAAACATGTGCGAGCCTTCTCGAGGAGATTTCGGGCATAGATACCCTACCCTTGCATGTATATCGGATTGTTGATTGCTTCCCCAGGCATCATTGTCGTAATTGGTAACCTTAGTAGCCTAAATCTTTAGGGTATTTACACAAGGTTACTATGGAGGGGAAAGTATTCACGGTACTTGGAATTGATGTTGGCTAAACTCACTCGGGCTACATGGAGGGTATACCCATGATTATTTGTGGGAGATTTCAACAGAGTGTAAGTTCGTTAAGCAGGTCGTCAACGTAACTTTTCCACTCACTCTATCCTAGCCCCTTCTTGTCTTGATCTCACAACGTTGGATTTCATCACCAACTAGTGATTTCAATATAAGAAGGTTTGTTTTTATGCTTGATATCTATATTTTATTAGTGAATGATGTTTGTCTTCTCTAGTTGGCCATAGATATTTTTTACTTTATTATTGGGTGTGGCTAACATCAGCCTTCATCGTTCACATGGGATGCAAGGATTTCCTATGGAAGAATTGGAAGAATATGCCCCCTTGCCTCCTAATTCACCATAGGGTCATACTCCTAAAGGAGCTATCAATAACGACGAATCCTCTGACATCGGGATTTCTACTCTTTTGATCGAACCATCACTTCCTATTTCCCAAGACCCTATTTTTCTTAGAATAAACTCTTCCAGAGACATTATTATTGAAGAATATCCTAGAATACCTTTGGAACCTTTCGTAGAGTCTGGCATGGATTAACCACCATTTCCTAGTGAAGGATTTAGAACCCTAGTTCAAACTTCTGGCATTTTTAATCCCAATTCATTCTTTGTGGAGAACTCCCTTGGGATGCAATATTTTTGATAAACTAGGTATGAGTCCAAATCAACCTACATCACCACACGTACCTATTACTTCTACTTCTTATACAGTTACTCCAAATCATTTTACTGTCACAACAAGTAATATTCCTACTGTTTCATACCATTTGTTGGTTGGTACATATACAGTTCTTCCTAGCCAGTTCACTAGCTCTACCATAGTCCCACGAGTTGCACATTTTTCTGTCGGAAGTTCGGTAACAATTCAATCTCCTATTGGAACACCACTTTCGTCTAGACCAAATCCACCACTTACACCTGGGTATAACGCTCTTAGTATTTCTATCGTTAATCCTACCCAGTGTCCATCTAGAACACCTAGTATTTTTTTTTCCACTTGGGTATAATGCTCTTAGTGGTTTTATTCCTAGCTCTACCCAGGGTCTATTCGAACAGCCCAGTCTTCCTATACCACTTGGAGGATCATATCATCCTATACCAAGTAGCTCAAATATTATTGGAGGAAAAAACATCATGTTACTTATGGTTTTCAACTTCTTGTTGGAGGATACTCCTCTGGGGGGGAACCCCAAGTTGGGGGACACAATCCAGTTCATAGGAAATCTATGCCTGGGTTACAAACCCAACCTTGGAATTTTCCTTTTGAAGTAAATCAACAATTATCTGGGAGGAAAGATACTATAGAAAATTATTTTGTACCCTCTTATCCTAGACATCCTTTTCAAGTCACTGTAAACCCTACCTGGGTGTTGGACACACTGACTACTCTAAGAGGGCAGGTGAACAGTGTAGGGCTCTTTTCCCAAAACTTCCCTTTCACAAAATTCTTAGTTAGCAATCACCATTTACTCATTACTTATTACTGTCATTAATAACCAGACAAATGTAAATATACATCAACAACATATATCATCATCAACAAGTCATCATCACAAGGAACACAAGATGTATGTACAATTTTATTTTTATTACGGACTAAAATCCTTGGGTTTTTCAGCAACAATTGAATAGAGTACAACTCTATAAGAGCACCAGCTCTATAATGAAAGACTCAGATTATACACTCAGCACCAACTGAGATGAGGCAACAATCCTCAACAGATATCAATCTTTCAACAGGTACGCGACCTGTCAGTAGTGAAAAACGCGTATGTATGCGCCCTACCAGTAGTACAACTCGTGTATGTACGTGGCCAGTCTGTACTACAACATGTGTATCACTTCTGAGCTCTTAGGATTTTCTCTTCAATCTGAACTTAGATCCTCCGCAACCTTCAATCACATTCTCTTATGTCTTTCACTGTCCCATCTTACCCATAACCAGTCACAACACATCCAAGCTCTCCAACAACTAACTCATGCTTCTCAACCATACATTATAAATGTTACTCATCATGTATAAGCAACCAGTATAATATAGCAATCATATCAGTACAGAATCATAAGAGTGTTGCTCACTCCATCAAACAACACAAACCACATCACAACAGCCATACCAAGAATGCATTAAGCATTCACTACACAACAAGCAAGAGTATCCATCAAGACAATAATGTAACCATACCAGAGTTTCTATGTCATATCTGGGCCCATAGAATGCATATATGAAACCTTCTTTAGTCTCCAAGAGACTATCATCAGATCAACCACAAGTATTCATTACTTCATCCATTGTATGTGCCATGTCCTCATTCATCCCGTGTATGTATGCCCCCTGTCTCACTACAGCCCGCGTATACCTTAGAAGCTAGGGTTTCTGAACTTCCGAGACTTTTGTCGTCAGACTTGTCGAAACTTTGATGCGTCCATGAGATCCTCTAGATCTCTTCTCTCTTAGAATAGATCTTCAATACATGCTCAAGAGATACATAAGAGATGTTTTCACAAGAGACCTTTGCCTCTTATTTATATTCTCCAAGTAGATTCCTTAGAAGCATCTTCTAGGTCACTTAACCCACTTCTAGGTCACTTAACCTATTTTCCTCTTTTTAGGGTTAACCACTTTCCATAAATAGAAAGTTCTCCATTACTTTATCATTTAAATATTTCTTCTTGACTTTGTCATTATTGAGTCTCTATTTTGACATAAGATAATGCCCTATCTTACCCTATCTCTAAGCCTTTTTTCCATTGTTATAAACCTATACTAGACTACTCCCTCCCAAAACACATGCCTAATAGCTATGTCATGTCCACAAGAGGTAATTGATGATTTAAAGCATGTTTGTTTAACTTTCTTAAATTAATTCGATTGAAAGTGTTTTATTTTGTATAGTCCTAATGATTTGTTTTATGAGCAGTCTATCCGGTACTACCAGACACCATGTAATCTGGTACCAAATCCATTACGGTACCCAAGACAGTTTTAATCTGGTACCAGTACCAAGACGTGTGCTATTGCGGTACTACCTGCTCTACTCTATTTTGGTACTAGACTCACAACTGTGTACAATCCGGTACCAGAACCTTTGTTTCCATAATGCGCCAGTTGGACCTAAATAATGGTGAAGATTTCGAGAAGATAGTTGGATAGAAGCGCCCGAGTCAGTTTTCCAGTTGCAAGAGACTCCATTGCTCATGCACTTCGTGTCACGAGGATGGATTCGATTCCTAAAAATTCGATGTAAATCTTAAATGTGAAATTTCTCGAACTGTTTAATGTTTATCCATAGATATTGATAGTATCAGCTTACCTTATATAAGGAATGTTGTATAGATGATATAGAATAGTGAATATAAGAAATATACGGGAAGAACGAGATATACTTATCATTGTCATGTATGAAGTAAAAGACTGTTGATCCAATTTACCAGCTGAATTAATACAGAAGATCTTTTATGTCAATTCTTGGATGTGAGTGAAAATTTTTAGTCTGTTACTCCCTGAAGAGGTTTCTTATTGGTTCGGCAAGGCCCCACCGCTCCAACTAAGGTGAACCTCCTTGTATACATTATGTGTGTTTGTGTGGATAGTTTACAGCAGTGTGTGTGTGATTGGTCTTTATTTCTTTTTCAGGATTGAGCATTGAATTAATCATTTTGGATCGGTGTGAATAAGCAAGTGTTAGATCAAATAGACATTTCATTCTCAGATGTTGAAGGTAGCTATTTCATAATTTGAAGTGTGGGAGTGATATTTTGAGTTTATGATTGTAGTGGACCTAGTATTGCAAGGGACCAGGAGACTTTATATTTCATCTTCATGTGTTGTAATAAAGTCTTTCAATTATAATGAACTTCCCTCGTGTTGGTTTGATTACATGAGTTTGAAGTTGGATTTTGTTTCAATAATGGTTGGAATTGGTTGTTTCAATTGCTACAGGAGACAAGCTTCTTAAAGTTCATCTTTTCAATTCAAGTGCCTGAAATGAACAGACTTGTTTCTCTAGGACAACATCTCTTTGATTGATTGTTTGTTTAAGTTTCATTATCATTTTTTTCTTCTAGGTTCAAAGAACACTTTGGAATATTTAGAAATCTTAGAAATAGGATTTTTATGTTATTAATTATTTCCTATATGCAACAGACTTAGGTAGGTTACTTGTTCTCGACACATATGGTATAAAAACTCTTTCGATTACGAATCCCAGATTGACATTTAAATGAGTGTGAGATATACATTGAACATATTGACGCACCAACATTTTGGCGTCGTTGCCGGGGAGTTGTAAACGGTAAAAGGTAGCATATTTTTATTTTTTTTGGTATGATGAAGTATTGGATTAGATTTGAGGATAATCTAAGGGTGGAGAAAAGATGGTAAGATGAAAGGTAAAAACCTGTGCATCCACTTTGGTGGGGTTGCTCCAAAGTTAGGTTTTCCTCCTACCTCTAATTAGGAATATGCATTTTCATTGATTTCATTTTTTTTATGAGTAGGTACAAGGATAATAAGGTAGATTTATTGCTCCTAAAATCTCAGAAAAACTAGAAAAACAAACAACAAAGAAAACCCCCCCTTTTACTAATTCATTGAAAACTCGTGCAGGAAAAATTCTCAGAGGAGAGATCTCAAAGGAAGCAATTGCAACAACAGTAAAAGGCACTAGATCTAAAGCCACTGTTCAGATAAAAGACATAAGGAAGCAAGAAAGGGAGGAAGCACTGGTGGCCCCATCCAGAGGAGAAACTGGAAAAGAAGTAGAGGTGGTAATAGAAGAGGCTCCATCTGTTGTTGGAAGGCCACACAAAACCTTGGAACAGCTAGAGATACCAGGTAACCCGGTGGTGGAACCATCACTCAGTGGAGAAAATTCACCACCTCCCTACAAATTGCTTGGAAACATGGCAGAAGAAGAGGGAAACATAGCCAATGAAATAGAGACATTTGGATTCCCCATACTGGATATGGCTAAAGAGGTTTCTATGAAGAACATTCCATTATCTTCACTTCCTCATTTCCAAGGTATGTCGACAGAAGACCCTGACTCGTTTTTATTTGAATTTGACATATTGTGTAGGAGCTATAACTACATAGATAATGCTCAAAAATTAAAACTTTTCCAGCCACACTAAAAGATTCGGCACTGCAGTGGTTCATGAGCTTAGGGGAACACACAATTTTGTCTTGGGATGGTATGAAGGAGACCTTCCTCCAGAAATGTAAATATTACTACAGACCTAGGAATGCTAGGAGTGATATTTTCAAAATGTAGCAATCGGAAGAAGAAAGCTTAGAAGACTACCTAGAAAGGTTCTTATACAATTACCAAAAGACTAAGAAATTTTCCTTAGATACAGCTACAGTTAGGACTATCTTTCTAAAGGGTGTGAGGGATGATTGCATTGAAGTGTTAAACCTCATGAGTTATGGGGATGTATACCAAAATCCATTTGCAGACACAGCAGAGTATTGTAAAAGATACTCTCGCAGTCAAGCTAAAACAGGGAAAAGTATAAGGGACCATACCAATAGAATTGCTAAACCCACATCCGGAGGTGTCACGAGGATTGAACTAGGAAATCTACTGGAAAAATTTAAAACAGATATCCTACACACCATCAGTTCCCAACTAGATACCATGAAAATTAAAAGAAAACAAGAGGAAGAAAATCTTGCGTTAGCAATTTTCTGTCATCGGTGTAGGAGGAAACACCCTGAAAAGGAATGCCCCCTCAATGTTATTGAAATTTGAGGTATTTTCACAAAGGACCATCCTACTAATGAATTCCATTCTCTTTCTAGACTCAAGGCCATGTTCAAGGGAGGAGGAGAACCTGAGATATCCTACCCCCCTAGGAGACCATGGAGACAACAAAACCCCAGCATGTTTGCCAACCCAATTACACAATACCCCCAACAGCAATGGGTACTCCCCATGTCTTATCCTTAGTGGTCGACACAAACCCAACCTTGGAAACAGGGGTGGAGAGGACCTGTATATGGAAATGTCCCCTTTCAACCAACAAATTTTCCCACCTATCCACAATATCCTTCGAATATTTCATAGTTGCTCCCAGGACTTAACCCCCCTACTCTTATTCCACCCCCCACAACCACAACAACCACTTGCACTACCCATGAATCCAAATATGCAGCAACCAATGCAAGATGCACCCGTCCAAAACCCTCCTCGGCCTACTCCTATTCCTACACAACCTATCCCTAACCCAAATAACAGACTGACACAACCTATACAAAACATTGAAGTACAAACCTTTCCTACATATGTAATAACGCCAACTCCATTCAATGGAATTGAATTAAGATCAGGAAGGATTGTAAACAAAAAAAACCCCACTATAGTCATTCAAGAGGAACAAGTGCATAATCACACAAACCAAGAAGAACAAATAGATGTTCAAACGGTTCAAAGAGAAGAAAAGTTGACTGATCCATTGAACGAAAAAAGAAATATTCCAGTACCACAAGAAATCCCATCTCCCAACTCCCTTGCAGCAGAAACACCCCATGAAATGAATCCCCCTTACCCAGAAAGGTTGCTTGTAAAGAAAACTGAGCAACCTCTAGAACATAATCTAGAGACTGAACTCTGAAATATATGTGTAAATATCCCACTACTACATGCCATTAAATACATACCTATCTATGATAAAATTGTAAGGGACCTCTGCATTAAAAATCCAGGGAGAAAGAGGAAGGAACCTCCTATCATACGGGTGGTAGGGAAGTTATCCAAATTTATAACAGAAATGCCTTCCAAGTATAGCGATCCAGGGAACCCAGTGGTAACCATAAAAATCAATGGTGTTGCCTTACCTAACACATTGATTGATCTAGGGGAAGCAATAAATTTGATGTCAGTAAACACTATGAAAACACTGTGTGGCATCAGAAGTCACTCCTAGATTGCAGCAGGAGTAAGCCTAATGCCCATCAGTTTATGTCACTATTTGTTGATAAAGGGTGATGAATGGAAATAAACTCATAACAATATCACTCTAACTCGGAAACTAGGCCAGGCAAGCACAAGCAGATGAGGTCTTGGTTTAAATTCAGACAGTAAGTTGTAATAAGGGTGAGTAGGAGGAAGACTTCTGTGAGGAAATGCAAAGGCCTGTTGTAGGCATCGATCTTCTAACAGCCTGTAGAAGAAAAACTTGAACACAAGAACCTCTTATATTCAAGAGTAGAAACACTAAAAGAACATAACAGCGTTATAATAAATCCTTTATCATAAAAAATTCATGACGATTCATGTGAATCAATCAATAATGAACCCTTTTAGTATGAGATTGAAACCAGATGAAAAAGAGAGCTGCCTTACATTAAACAAGAAAATTTCATATGCAGATACAAAGCCAGGAAAACTAGTGCTTCATTAAAACATTACAATCGGGAGCTCTGCTCTACCATCCATCCCTACAAAAATACAAAAACCAAGTATATATACTCAGAGAAATTATCCCCCTTGGTAGCAGGAGGGTAGCTGAGACATTAAATTCCAATTTAGCATGTGCAGGCTCCTCTGGTCAGACGAGGACATCAGATCGGCATGGCTCTTTTAGGAAAACCTGCACACAGTATGATCTTGGGCAGACTACCTGCCAGAACCTCCATGCCTTACATTCATGGCTTGAGCCAAGGTTTCAGCTACCTACTCATTTTTCATTAATTTCCTTCCTCCATGGCGAGTGGCCGAGACTTCGAGCACAAGGAATGACCACATGCTTGCTTCCCAGGGCTCAGAGGCTAGCCTCCTTTTTATTTTGTCTCCACCCTCAATGTAACCCATGGCCATGACCTGGTCCCTCACTCCAGAGGTGCTTCGACACTTCTCCTTTCAGGATATTCCACCATTCCAGCGTCCAGGATCCTTGGTGACTAAAACTGCGAAATGGCCCTCCATATCGGCAGTTGGATCTGGCTTCAAAATCAATGGACACGATCCATTTTCCCTTGAACACATTGGCTCCATGCCCCTCATCTGCTTTTTCCCCTTTCCATACAACCATGTGCTATAACAGTGGGTCTTCACCCAAAGGCTCCTTCACATCTCGTGTATTGTGGATGGAAGGGAGTCAACCCTTATATTTCAAAGTCACGATAGACGAGATGGCGATCAGACTTAATCAGGAAACGCGTGTCCTCCAAGACTAATGGTCCCGATCCTTTCAGGGATTCTCCTACCGGGCGTTCTCGCTCCTCTTCCACCAACCGCATTTCCATACAACCATGTGCTATGTGTTGGACACACCTACCACATTTAGAGGGGGGGGTGAATGAGTGTGGGGCTCTTTTTCCCAAAACTTCCCTCTTGCACAAAAACTCATCAATTAGCATTCAACATTTATTCATTACCCATTGTTGTCATTTATAACCAGTTAG
>ML787428.1:565605-583875 GCA_009831015.1 Picea engelmannii
GAGTCATCTATACATTTTTCCAACAATGCATCATATACCAATGGAACCACATCGATCCATCTTCATCATGTATCAATGACAACTCATTGATCCATCTTCATCTATGCATTCTCATCAAGAACAACACATATTATATTACATCAATCATCAATCAATCAATCCTTTGACATCAATCAATCACTTGACATCAATAAATGACATCAATCAATCAAACCATTGGCATCAATGACAACATGATCCAACACTATGACCATGTGCCCGCACCCAAAGGCACCTTCGCATCTCGCGTATCATGGATGGAAGGCAGTCGACCCTTGTATTTCAAAGTCGTGATAGCTGAGATGGTGACCAGACTTAATTAGGCGCCACGTGTCCCGACTGGATCGAACAACCATGATCATTTTGTGACTTTGGCCCTAAGGGATGAGCCCATGCGCTAAAACTCATGCAACTCTATGGCTCTGGCTTACCCGATGATCGTTGATCTGCTCCATCGATGGATCCTTGCCGCTAAAAACAAAAATGCCCACTCGCTTGATTTTAAGCCTGAAATGGACTTCTTTTGTGTGCTACGCTTGACGCTCATGAATGTGGTCTTTGAATAAAACGCATTTGATGGGTTTTTAAAACCCATTTCTTCGTGTTTCACACCAAGGGCCTGAAATTGGAGAGAAACACCCCCCTTGCAAGAATTGGTGCTAACATTAGGCTCCATGGGGGATAGAGTCGTCCCTGTGATGCTCTAAGAACTCCTTGCAGTTTCAATGCTTTGTTGTTCGGCTATGGAGTCATTTATTAAGCCAATAATAAACAGAAAAACAGTATTTACAAAAATAGAGGAGTTGTCTAAGGCTCAAAAAAAACATTTCCTCGGGAAATGCCCATTTACTAGGCCATTAAAAACTTGTTCACCCTCCAAAACCTGCAACCTGTACGTGTTATTTAAGAATACTTCAGAGATTTTGAAGGGCTTGATCTAGAGAGCATCAAACTTGTTGTGTTTTTCCCTATCCTGCCTGGGTGCATCCCACTTAAGCACCAAATCTCCCAGCTCAAATTTCTCCTTCCTGGCCTTCCTGTCAAAGGCCTGCTTGATCTTCTATTGATGACTATGAGCTATGTCCATTACCTGGTCCCTGATCTGTTTCACTTCCACCACTTGATGAATTCTTCTGACCATATGGTTTGGCTCTCCTTCATGATCTTGAAATAATTTCGCTATAAGTAAAGCGAGCTGAGTGGGAAACAAAACCTCCGTCCCATAAACAAGTTGAAAAGGTGAGGTTCCCAGGGACTTCTTTGTTGTTACTTGATCGGCCCATAGAGCGAATTTGAGCTTTGAATCCCAGGCCCTCTCATTGTCTTCCAATATTCTTTTAATGAGTTTGATTAGACTTTTATTGGAAGATTTTTCCAGTCCATTTCCTTGAGTATAATAGGGAGTGGAGTGAATTAGTGAGATCTCAAACTGCTCACAGAACTTAACTAGAGGCTCAGACTTGAAAGAAGCAGCATTATCAGTGACAATTCTACTAGGACAGCCAAATCTGGCTATGATATCCTTCAGGAAGCTAATAATTACCTTGTGTGAAGCACTCTTGGTGGGGGCAACCTCTATCCACTTGGTGAAATAGTCTGTTGCAGACAGGATCCATCTGTGTTGGCCACTTGAAGGAGGATGAATTTCTCCAATGAAGTCCAACCCCCACTGTTGAAAGGGTGTTGAAGCTACTATAGGCTTTAGTGCCAGAGATTTGAGTTGTTGCTTTCCTAAGAACATTTGGCATTTGATGCAAGCTCTGACTTCTCTACAGACATCAGTGAATAAGGTGGGCCAGTAGTACCCAGCCCTCAGAATTTTGTGAGTTATGGTCTTCCAAAAATGATGCCCTCCACAAAGGTCGCTATGGAGATCAAACATAACTTTCTGGGCTTCCTATGGGTTTAGACACCTCAGAAACACCCCTAGAGGGTCTCTCCAGTACAAGACTTGGTCAATAAGGCAATAACTGACCGCCTTGAGATTTAAAGCTCTTGCCTTGATTTTTCCCATTCCATCAGGAGGCTTCAACTCTTGCAGAAAGTACAAAATGTCTTTGTACCAGGTGCATTCTGCTAGTGATAAGCCACCCTGAGAGATTTTGTTGGACGACTCAACTTGCTTATTTTCTGAGAAAGCATTGATGAAGCTAACAACCAAGACCTTGCAATTAGATTCAACTAGCAGCTTGGCTAAACCCTGCCCTTTAACCAACTTGGTGGGCTTTATCTCCAGGTCAAACTCAAGGATCTTGGCAATCCATTTACCTCTTCTCCCATCTATGTCAGGTTGTATAAGGATGTCTTTCACAAACGTTGAGTGCAAGACATAGACTCTGGAAGATTTGAGAGCTTTCACCAAGGAATAGGCATGTTTCTCCATGATCTCATACCTGATTTCTGCATCTCTTAATGCCTTACTAAAGAAGGAAATGGGTTTCTCTCGCCCTTCCTCATTTTTCTGCAATAAGACCGTTGCTACTATATCAAAAGAAGCAAAAGAAAAAACTAGGAAATCCTTGGAATAATCGGGACTAGTCAACATAGGTGCCTCAGTCAATGCCTTCTTTATCTGGACGAAAGATCCCTAGGTTCAGCAGTCCATTTTACTTCATTTCCCTTTCTGAGCATGGTTGTGATGTGTTTCACCAACTCAGCAAAATTTGAGACGAACCTCCTCAGAAAGTTAATCTTCCCTAAAAAATCTTGGACTTCCTTTCTAGACCTAGGAAGTGACAGGGTCTAAATTGCCTCTACTCTGTTGGGATCAATTCTCACTCCCTTTGCTAATACTATATGGCCTAATAGCTTCCCCTCTTTCATAGCAAACAAAGATTTCTTGGGATTTAAGGAAAGGCCAAACCTCCGACATTTCAAGAAAACTTTCCTCAAGTGACAAATGTGCTCTTTATTAGACCTGGAGAAGACTGTGATGTCATCCAGATAGATCACCACAAACTAATATTTCTCCCCAATGAAAGCTATGTCCATGGCTCGCTGAAATGTTGCTCCTGCATTCATTAATCCAAAAGGCATTTTGGCATACATAATTGTGCCCCAAGGAGTGGTGAAGGTTGTTTTTTCTCTGTCCTCAGGCATGACTGATATCTGATTATAGCCAAAAAAAAACATCAATCATGGATATCCTAGATGCACCAATTACCCTCTACAATATGTGTTCCATGTTGGGCAAGGGATAGTTGTATTTCTTTGAACTCCTATTCAGGTTCCTGAAATCAACACAGAGCCTTATTTCTCCACTTTTCTTCCTCACTAGGACCAAATTGGCCACCCACTCAGAATATCTCAAGGGGACAATGATTTGGGCATCTAACAACTTCTTCACTTCTCTCTCCATGACAGGAAACAACATGGGGTTTATGTGTCTTAGCTTCTGCCTAAATGGCTTAGCCTCTTCCTTCAGTGGGATCTTGTATTCAATGACAGATGTGTCATATGTCTTGAGGTCTTTGTAGGTCCATGTAAACACATCAGCAAATTCTCTTAATAACTTGGTATATTCTTGTAACACTCCCCTGGTCATCATCCAACCCACTGGCCGGGCAGACGCTACTTTGCGGAACAACATCATTTTATGCTTAATTAATAACATGCATTTAAAACAGGTTAAACACATTTAAACTCAGAGTCGGCACAAAATTACTACTGACATAAATAATCCATGGAATTAACATTAATTCATATGCACAACAGAATACATGATAAATATAAATACACAGACATGCAAAACATAATTAAAACATCGTCTAGTACTTATCTTTGAAACGGTGGTAATTCCACCAACCATGTGCAGGCCTTCCACGAACCTCCCAGCGTTAGACCACATTTCTCATCAAGCTCAGCATTGGGTCACCCCCGAGCTAGGACTAAGCTCCACCCCAAGGTAAGGAATCCTAGGCTAGGCTGAGGTTATAGGGAAAACAACACAGAATGATTGGAAGGATTCTTCCCAGGATGTCATCTTACGCCCACTACTCCCAGACTCTCATTCCCCACATGCATGTTCTGCCCGGGAGTATACACCTTCACAAGCACAGTCCATCGGTGCTACACCTCCCCCTCTGGGTCTCGACAACAGGATGGATCAGGAAGTCTCAGAGCCTGAAGCTGGTGTTGGACACTCTCTGGAAGAAACCACTTCCTAGCAAACTCTCTCACCTGGAGAGAGTTGTTCACAGGACTAACAACCTGCCTCTTCCAACAACAATCACCTCCCTCACCTGGAGAGAGGTTACACACAGGCTAAGCATGAACTCACACTGGCCAGTAAGCCACGCGTAGTCCAGCACTAGGTAGCCACAATAGCCAACTGGGAAAATAGACATGGGCTTCCCAAACAGTCTCAGCAATCAAAAAATAGACTCATGGTTTTGGCTTGGGATTACACAAGGTGTACAGAGATCCCACGCATAGGCTCAAACTGTTCAGGAAAGGAATGTATCGGCTTCCTTAGGAATCAACACAAACCTTTTCCCCAGTTTCAGAATTGCACAAGGGTATCTTGCAGAGGTTAGACGGGACTCACGTTCAGACTGTCGGCGGTGGAATGGAGGAGGAACCCCCATCACGGCTCAATTCAATAGTTTTTAACTGCATGCACTTGAGTCAACACTTGTCACCCATGAAACTGCATGTGTTCCATCTATATGCGTTTCTCCCCATTTGGAAGTCACTTGTCATTCCAAAAGAACTTAGGATAAAACATATATTTCACATGGTCTTTTTGGAATAATATTAAAATATTATTCCCAAGGAATTAAGCCCCTAAGCTCAACACTTAGCCCCTCTTCCCACCTTCCAGCCCCTAATCCCTTGCCCACTCTGTGGAAGCTTATTTCCCCCATCACTCATTCATCATGGTAGGTCTGCACGCAGCAGTGTTTATATTTTTATTAATGTTCTGCATGATTACATATACAAAAGCAGGCTCTTGGCCTTCAACACTTAGGCTCTTTGACCTAACAATCACATAATCCCACCAGCTTATATAAACTTGGCTCACCATCCTATAAAAAATAACTACAATTCATTTCAGAAACATGATTTACAACAGGGCTCGGCCTTGGCGACATTACAAACCCCTTTCCCTTATTTATGCACTATCCTCAGCGCAACTTTACACTACATCTGCAAGCTTTTCAAAATTTTCAAAAAGATGCAGGTACTCTGCCCGCATAAAATCTTCACTCTCCCATGTCATGTCCTCAGGACCGTACCAGGTCCACTAGACCTTTACAAGCCCTATAGCTCGATTCTAGAGCTGTTTTTTTTTCCTGTCCAATATGCGCACGGGATGCACTTGCAGGACACCTTCTAGTTCCACCTGAATCACATTCCAATCGATAACATGAGTAGCATCAAGTATATATTTCTTAAGCAATGAAACATGAAACACATTATGTACAGTCATAGATACAGGTAATGGAAGCTTATATGCAACTGGCCCAATCCTTTCCAGGATTTCAAATGGCCCACAAAATCTGGCTGCCAACTTGGCGCAACTTCCCAGCTTCAGGGAACTCCTGTTAGTTTTCACTTTCAGAAAAACATGATCACCCACTTTGAATTCTCTGTGGGTTATGTTCTTATCAGCATAACTTTTATGCCTGTCCTGGGCAGCTTTCAAATTCTGTTTAATTTTTATCATTTGGTCCTCCATCTCCTTGAGAAACTCTGGCCCAACTATTGCTCTGTCAGCTGGATTATCCCAACTCACTAGAGTGTTGCACTTTCTTCCATAAAGTGCTTCAAATGGGCTCATCTTCAACGATGCATGATACCCATTATTGTAGGTGAATTCTACCAAATGCAGGTAGTCTTCCCATATTGATGGTTTGTCCATGACGTACATTCTCAGCATGTCCTCTATTACTCTGTTCACCCTCTATGTATGTCCATCAGACTCAGGATGATACGCTGTACTAAAATTCAGATTCGTTATGAATCCTTTGAACAGTCCTTTCCATAAATTCGAGGTGAATTTCAGGTCCCTATCAGACACAATTGTTTTAGGAATTCCGTGCAAGCGTGCCACTTCTTTTAAGAAGATATCATCAACATCTGCTGCCTTGTGAGTGGTTTTCAGTGGAATAAAATGGGCATCTTTTGTAAGCTTGTCCACCACAACCATGATTGAATCGTGTTGCTTTCTCATTATGGGCAATCCTATAATAAAATACATGGTCACCACTTCCCAATTCCATTCAGGAATGGGCAAAGGTTGCAGTAACCCTGTTGGGTGCCTATGCTCAGCTTTAACTTCCTGGCACTCCATACATCTGGCAATGTATTCAGTGATCTCTCTCTTCATACCACCAAAAGTAATGGATTTTGACTACTGCAATGGTCTTCTGATATCCAAGTTGTCTAGCATAAGTCACGCTATGCATTTCTTTTAGAATTGCAAGTTTCAATTCCTGGACATTGGGTATATACACTCTGTTTTTATACAGAAGTATTCCATCAGCTCCCAAGATGTAATTTCCCTCTTTCTATGGTCTCTCGCTCTGTTGTAGCTTTGCTACCAAGTCTCTATACTGCAAATCTGCATGTGCAGCTTCCAAAATTATATCTTTAATATCAATCTTGTACATGCTAATGGATGTAGCATGTAATTCATGCACCTTTCTACTGAGTGCATCAGCCACCTTGTTTTCCTTCCCTTTGATATGCTTGATATCAAAGTCATATTCACACAGAAATTCCAGCCACCTACTTTGTCTAGCATTTAAGGTTGTCTAATCAAACAAGTATTTCAAACCGTTATGGTCTGTTCTGACTTCAAACCTCCTTCCCATGAGGTAATGTCTCCATTTCCTCATAGCATGAATGATTGTTGTCAACTCCAAATCGTGAGTGGCATAATTTTTTTCATCCTCTTTCAGCTTCCTAGACTCATAAAAGATTACAAATCCATTATGGATGAGAACTCCTCCCAACCCTTCCTTACACGCATATGTGCACACCACAAAATCCATATTTGGATTTGCAATCCTCAATATTGGAGCGTTGGTTAACAGCTTCTTCAATCGTTGGAAACTCTTCTCACACTCTTCAGTCCACTGAAACTTTTTCTCCTTCCTTTGCAAGGAAGTGATAGGGTGATCTATCCTTGAGAACCCTGTTATAAACCTTTTGTAATAGCCCGCTAGACCCATAAAGGATCTAACTTCCACCACATTCCTTGGCACTGACCATTCTCTGATGGTCTCAACCTTCTCAGGATCCACAGTGATCCCTTCTTTTGAAATAATGTGCCCCAAGTAATGGATCTTCCTTTGATAAAATGAGCATTTGCTCAACTTTGCATACAAATGGTGTTCTCTCAACACTTGCAGCACCATCCTCAAGTGTTGTTTATGCTCTTCTTCTAACTTGCAATACACCAAAATGTCATCCAGGAAGACTATGACAAACTTTTCTAGATAGTCCCTGAATACACCATTCATCAAGCACATAAAAATAGCAGGTGCGTTTGACAGCCGAAACGGTACCACTGTGAACTCGTAATGACCATACCTTGTTCTAAAGGAGGTCTTGATAATGTATTCATCCTTTATTATTACCTAGTGATATCTCGATCCGAGATCTATCTTCGAAAAAAATTATGCACCTTTCAACTGATCGAAAAGATCGTCGATCCTCGGTAGAGGATACTTGTTCTTGACAGTTACTTTGTTCAACTGTCTGAAATCAATGCACAGCCTCAACGTCCCATCCTTCTTCTTCACAAATAGGGCTGGGGCACCCCAAGGTGACACATTGGGGTGAATGTACCCCTTCTTTAGAAGCTCTTCAAGCTGCAATTGCAACTCTTTCAGCTCTAGAGTACTCATTCTATAAGGAGCTTTCGACACTGGAGCTGCTCCAAGAATCAAATTTATAGAAAAATCGATGTCTCTCTTCAGAGGTAGTCCAGGTATCTCCTGAAATACGTCTTCAAACTCTGTAAGTACTTCATGGTCTCCAATCTTTGGGACTTCATCTCTGGATGCTTCTTCCACGCGTGCTGCAAATAATTGACAGCCTTTCCTGTAGCACTTCTTCAGCTGCATTGTTGAGATTTCTCTAACCACCACAACTCTGGAAATCCCTTGGACTATTTTTCAATTCCCTTCTTCATCCAAGCATGTAAACTTCTTGTTACGACAGTCTAGAAGGGCATGTTGTTGGTCCAACCAGTCCATCCCAATTAAGCAGTCATAAGAGCCTAAAGGCAGAATATTCAATTCAGCCTTAGTGCTCAATCCTTTCATGTCCACAGGACAGGACTTAACCAACTCAGTGAATTTCCTCTTGGTTCCTATAGCCAACTACACTAACCAAGAATTTTCATGTTTGCTTCTTGATAAATGCAAACTTTCCACCACCCAAGGATCTACATAATTATGGCTAGCCCCTGAATCAATTAAAATAATAAATGGTCGATTTTTAATCATACCTTCCACTTCAATCATGTGCGATTGAAATTCAGCTTGCTTGTTGTCCAAGGCCACATAGATCCTTGGAATTCTACTGCCCATGTCCTCCACTGTTTCAGCTTGTTGAACATTATGGACAGTTCTTGCTTTTCCATTTTTATGGGGACAATCTTTGTATTTGTGGTTCCCTTTACATCCCCAACACTGAATGGGCGTCTGTCTCTACCTTTGTTCCCCCACTTCAGTTGTTCTTGGCTCTCTAAACAATATATGTCCTTGAGGACTATTTCTAAAAAAGGGAGGTTTGTTTCCCTTCTGCCTCTGTTCCTTCTTAAACTTTCTTTGGTCATCCCAAGCCTTCTGAAAGGTAGGCTTTTCTCTTTGTTTTACATATAAGCATTTATCCCTTCCTATTGTTTCTTCCATAGTCTTAGGATCATCATACTGAATCTTTTCACCAATGGCAGGTGGCAGTCCACTCAGATACCTATGAATCTTGACAGCCTCATCCTTGATGAATGGAACATACTTCAGTAGTTCCAAGAAACTTTGATTGTATTCATCAATGGTCATGCTGCCTAGCTTGAGTTCGAAGAACTCCTTCATCTTTCTGTCATAGTATCTTTTAGTCAGGTATTTCTTCTTGAAATACCTCTTGAACTCCTTCCAATTGATATCCTTCTCTCTAATGTGTTTCACTTGCACAAACTGATCCCACCACATGGATGCTTTTCCTTCTAGTTGATACATCGCAATTCTTCCTTCTGCATGAGAGGAATAATTTTGTAGTTGGAAATATTTCCTCATTCCAAGCAACCATTTTTAGGGATCTTCCTCCTTATGTTCTCCATCAAATGTAGGAGGCTTAATATTATTCATCTCCCCTTTCAATTCATCCATCCCAGATCTCCTGTGCTTTTGGGTAGGGGATGGGCTTGAACTACTATGTGACTCCCTACTAGAATGATTTGGTGAGCGACGATGATGTCTGCTACCACTCCTTGGTCTTCTTTTCCTCTCAAGGGTCCTGACATTTCTTGATCTTCTTTTCCTCTCAAGGGTCCTGCAACTCTCTGTCTTGCTTGAGTCACTCCCCTTCTCCAATTTCCTTTCTATTATTTCCAGGCTCTTCAACATTTTTAAGTTGAATTAACCCTGTTGATCCCTGACTCTCATAAGCTTTCGACTATCAGCTCGGCGAGCCTGGGCATCTTTCTGCAATCTTTCAATGAGTTTCATCATATGTCCTTCCTTTTCCAATTCTCTTTCGTTCCCATTGGAGTTCGATCCTTCAACTCCGAGGTTGACATCCCTTCCTTCTTTTTCATCCTCTGATTCGAAGGTAATGATGTAAGACATGGTTTTAGAAGAAATGTCATATCATATGCCTATTTGAATCTTGCAAATTCAAATTTCTGCCAAATTTATTAATAACACTACTGGAATAACGTTATTCCCGTAACGCTAATGTAATCATGTCATGATAAGCGTCATCCACCCTGATTATGTTATGATTACATAAATCGTGGACTGATAATATGCATGTGTCCCACGATATCTCTTGAATCATTATACAGTTCAAACCATTACATGATGGGATCATTCTGTACTTGCAAAGACCCTCTTCAAATCAGTCAATTTCCAAACATCATTTTATGATCTTGTCACTTTTCGTTCTAATTTGTTGAATTATAAGCGCAATTATTTTTTCAAAAGAAACTGTTATATGCTAACAGTTGTAGGTTGTAAATTCAACGTCCAAATAGTGTCAAGTTGTAGCATCGTGTTAGTAATATGGCACCTAAAAGAAGTGGGCAAGTTGACAGATTGGAACCTGAGGGCACTGAGCTTCTCAAAGCATATCCACAGATGGCACGGAGATTTAAAGACGTTGGATGGTTCAAATTCCTCACCACCTTCCAAGGTTATGACGAACAGGTATCTATGGTGTTTTCTTAGAACTTCGATGGTTTCAAAGTGGAGATCAGAAAATTTGTTATGCTTGTGATAGAAAAATATATCAGTAAAGCTTGCATATTGGTAGTTGGAGGAGAACGATGGTGGAAGAAGGAACATGTAGTCACGGAGTTTGTCAATCAATTTTTTCTACCAGATAAGAAAAACCTAGATTCGATAAAGGGAGTCCCTCACAGTTGGATTAAACAGGAATGGAACACTTCTTTAATCATCATCCATAGGTATATCACCTACGAAGGAAAATTTTCATTGATCTACATCTACCACATTAGGTTGTTAATGCATATAAACAGAGATTATCCTTTAAATTTGCCTTAATTTCTACTCAAAAGCCTGGAAAAGATGTCAAAAAGAGTGCAATCACACCCTGCCACTGCAAAGAGTAGCTTGTTTCATCAAGTCTTAATTAAGACTCTGGTCATTTCTACTCTGAGGGAGGTATAGAATCCCTGGAGTTGGTTGATCCAATCCCTAAATACTTATCCACAGCCCAACAAACAGAAAAGGGAAAAAGGGAAAAAGGTTGTTACATAGAAATAGAGTATTCCAATTGATAAAACCTATGTTAAAGAGGAAATCTCCGACATCAGGGTGACAACATCCGACAGAGGTAAGAGACCCAAATTGGATACAGAAACCGAAGAGTTTCCTGAGGAAGATGTAAAAATGGAAGTAGATTCTGATGCAGATTATTATGTTAAAAGTGCAGTCAAGCATAAAGCGCCAGAAACCAATAAGAAAGATGTTGCAGTCAAAAGGCAAAAGAAGAAATATGTGCATGTATATCGAAACCCTAGGAGGAATTCTACTAGAGTTACCAAAAAATACAAGCTAAGGTCCAAATCTATGTTCGATCCCTCAATCAAAAAAGAAGATGTCATAGTTATAGAGGATCATTCTGAGGATGTTAAAGCAGATACCAAACAAAAGACAGGAAAAAACCCATTGCATAAAGAACCATCAAAAAGAGGTAAGCAGACTGTTCCATTCCCTACAGGACCTGTAACAAGAGTTGCTACCAAATTGTCAAGAGATAAAGCATCTGCTAAAGGTATAAGTAGGGTTCCTGAAAATAAAGAAAGCAACCTTATAGATTCAGGCCATATATCATACATGCCTGAAGCCATGGATTCAGCTAGTTCAGATGAAGATCACAGCTCAGGATTGGTTTCTAGGTACCATATTAAACTAAGAGAGCCTAAGATTGTCGTAGATCTGAATGAGCCTGTACCTTCAGATGAGTTCCCTGAGTTCAAGGTTAAAGTCAGAACCGACAAAGAAAAGATCAAAGAACTCCAGAAGATGGTAAAACAACTGAAGAAAGATAAGGCTCATGTAGAACAATGGAGTGCCAAGTAGCAAGAAAGGATTCGGGGTTTCAAGAGGAAGAAAAGAGAGAAAAGAGAATTTCTCAAAGAACTCATAGAAATAAATTTCAAACTCTATTGGCATAACATTGTACTTACCACAAAGCTCAAACAGAAGACTGCCAAGGCTACTACTGTTATCATACCCTAAAATCTTTATGGATATTTTGGCACATTCTCAATTTTTATGTTTACAAGGGAACAAAGAAAGACTTACTTATTTTGGCTTATGAAAGGAAAATACCTCAAAAGGCATGACTAGATCAAACCTATTCATATTTTGTAGGATCGAATGTATTGTTGAAAGGATCATTCAAGATTAAGTTGTTGAGAGAATATATATTGTTGTAATGTAAATGCTCTTTTTGAGATAACCTCCCGAGTAGATAGATGAAATCAGATCTTATCATTAATGGCATACTTGAGATTAGGATCTGATATAGTTTGGATAGTTTAAGTAAACAGAGGAAAGGCTCTGTTATGGTCGAAAAATTGGAGATCCAGGGGACCTGTTTTGAAATTCCTTGTAAATCCATTCTTGTTCTATTTGATACTTAATAGCAAAGGCATATGGGTGGTTAGATTCTCTTTTATACTCTATTCTTCTATCTTCATGATTGAGTTCATTATTCAAATTGCAATGCATTTGTTTTCTTGACTATCAATTTATACAGTAAAGAATTTCTTGTGGTGATTATTTTCAAGTTTTGATTTCAAGATGATGTTCTTGTTTATTGATGATATTTTGAGATAAGAATTTATTGTGAGGTTGAAAAATTGAAAACTTCACTTTCTATTTTCCTGATTTGTCTAATACATCTATGTGCCTACCCTTTAACCATTCAATGGGATATCTTATGTTCTTATTCTAAATTTCTTATTTATTTTAAACCTTGAGCCAGTTTTCAACCACCTTATTCAAAAAAAAAAAAACCATAAAAACCCTTAAAACACTTTTGCAATAAATCGATGATGCCCTAGCTTTCCCTCTCACAGTCAAGTGCAACTTTAGGGACTAACATCTTTTGGCATCATTGCAGGGATGAAGGAGAAAATATATTTTCCCTGGGGAAACGACAAATATTAGATTCAAATCTTGATGGTGAACAAGATTTTGAACACTACATAAGACTGTGATTATTCACCTGGCGACTCCTCTGTGGTAATTATGGCTCCTAAAAGAGAAGGGAAAGAACCTAAAACTCCTCCAACTTCTTCATCATCTACTAAGAGACTAGTAACCAGAAAAAATACAGATCATGAGCCTATTGCAGCAGTACCAAATCCTAAAAAGCTACTAAGAAAACCTAAAGTTATTTCTGGACAGTCCTCTCTCTGAAATGGAAAATTATCTTTAGAAATTTTTCAAGGACAGTCCTTTGAAATCAATAAAAACCCAATCAGATGAGGAGATGATTCTAGAAAGTGAAGGCAAACCTGTCATTGAGCTTGCTACAGTTTCATTTCCTTCAAATATCTCAGAATTAAATCTAGATCAGTGGAAACTACTTGCAAAACTCATTGAACAAGAAAATTCAAACACTTTACCTGGGGATGAAACCTTGAAAGATTACAGCAAAGATATTAAGAGTGAACCAGAAACAATATCTTCATCTTTTGGATCTCTCTCTTCTAAAGAAATTAAATCACATTATTCCTCTTTTGAGTGCAAGATACCAGATATAATAAATATGCAGAACATAAATAAAATGCTAGAAATGGCAGAATAACAATAATATATCCAGCATAATCTCCACAATAACATAGAAATGATATAAGAACAACAACAGAAATAGCACTTTGATTCAGAAAGCAATGTTCACAGGCCTCTTCGAGGGGGAAACCTCCAATCGAGTAGCGCTCTGTTACAATAATATCCAAACTAGGGTTTTCATACCCTCGACCCTTATTTATACTAAATATGCCTATCAAGAGAAGCATCTAGAGGAAGATCCTTCTAGAAGCAGAAGCTTCTATTAGGTCTTCTTACATCTACCTTATTCTATTTTATTGAAAGGCCTTATTAATATTGACCTTTATTACATCTGAATATGTTGATCTACCTATGTGTGGGTTAGGACCCTAACATGTCCGCCCCCTTAAAAACAGCCTTGTCCTCAAGACTTGAGATGTGGAAACTGCTGCAGAATGGTAGTTGGTTCCCCAGTGGCATCTGCTGGAGTCTTATCTTTCCACTGGACTAGCACTTCCTTGATGGTTCTCTAACACAGGTGACGCTCACGCTAGTCCAAAACTGCTTCTAGTTGTAGCCAAATGGATCCTTGTTCATATAACTCGGGAAGGTTGGTTTGAATTTGGCACCTAGTTCCAATCACCTTCTTTAAGCATGAAACATGAAAAACTGGATGTAGCTTCGACTGACTAGGCAGAGCTAACTGATATGCAACTTGTCCCACATGCTTGAGAACTGTATAAGGACCATAAAATTTTGGCGCTAGCTTCTGACAATGCTCATCCTTGAGGGAAGTTTTCTTGTATGGTTGCAGTGAAGGAAACACCTGATCCCCTTCTGCAAATTGAGGTTCAGAGTGACCTTGATTTGCTTGTTGCTTCATGCGATTTTGTGCCATGACCAAGTTCTCTTTAAGGGTATGAAGAATATCCTCTCGAACTGTAAGTGTTTGGTCAACCGCCTGGACCTTCGAGGTACCCGGTAAGTACGAGAGAACTGAAGGTGGCTTCTGTTCATATACCACTTCAAAAGGAGTCATGCAAGTAGTTGTATGGTAGGAAGTGTTGTACCACCATTCAGCTAGGGGTAGCATTGAGCCCACTGATGTTGTTTTTCAGAGGCAAAACACCTCAGATATGTTTCCAAACACTCGTTGACAACTTTCGTTTGAGCATTAGTTTGGGGATGATAAGTTGTGCTGAGATGCAATTGGGTGCCCTGTAGCTTAAACAGTTCTTGCCAAAAATTTCTTGTGAAAGTTGGGTCACAATCAGAAACAAAAGAGTGCGGCATGCCATGAAGCTTGAACACCTGGTCCATGAAAAGTTGAGCCACCGTGGATGCAGTAAATGGGTGTTGAAGAGCGCAGAAATTAGAATACTTGGAAAGGCAATCCACAACCATCATTATGACTGATTTATTCCTTGATTTGGGTAAGTCGGTAATAAAGTCCATAGAGATATCCTTCCAAATAGAAAGTGGAATCGGAAGCGGTTGTAGTGTGCCCGGAGATTTGAATGTTTCTCCCTTGTTGCGTTGACACACCTCACATTCAGCGACAAAATTACAGATGTCATGTTTCATACCATCCCAGAAAAAAAAGAACGTTTGACCCTGTCATATGTTTTGGTGAACCCTAAGTGCCCTGCTCTGGGTGTAGGATGAAGCTCAGAAAGTACCATGGATTTAAGCTTTGATTGTTTACTTAAATACAAATGGCCTTTGTATTGAAACTCATCCTGGAGCCAAGAGTACCCTGGGGGAGTCGGAGCCTTGGTCTGCAATTGCTAGATCATATGCGAACTTTTGGGATCTTGAAGCCATTCCTAGCACACAACTTGGAGCCAATCGGGTACAATGAAGGAATGAGAAAAAAGGGATCCTTCTTCTTCATATTTTCGAGACAGTGCATCTGCCACTACATTGTATTTTCCCATCTTGTAAATGATCTCATAATCATAACCAAAGGGCTTAGTCACCCATTTTTGTTGCTCCTAGGAGGAAATGCGATGTTCCAGAAATTACTTGAGGCTTTTATGGTCGGTCTTGATTTGGAAGCGTTTCCCCAAGAGATAAGAGCACCATAGATCAATGACATGCAGAATAGCAAACATTTCCTTTTCATAAATGGGTTTTCCTAGATTCCTTTCAGACAGTTTCTTCCTGGTGAAGGCCAAAGGTCGACCCTCTTGCATAAAGACAGTGTTGATTCCTTTCCCTGAGGCATCACATTCCACAACAAAGGTCTTTGTGAAATCAGGAAGGGCCAGAATCGGAGTGGTGCACATGGTCGTCTTCAAGGTTTGAAAAGCTTGAGCAGCAGTTGGAGTCCAAGTGAAAGAGTTCTTTTTTAGAAGAGCAGTGAGAGGTGTTGTAATATTTCCATAGTTCTTAACAAACTTGCTATAATACCCTGTTAAGCCTAGAAATCCACGCAAGATTTTGAGATTCTTTGGGTGCGGCCAGTCTTGCATAGCTTCAATATTTTTTGGATCCACCCTGACGCCATCCTTTCCAACCAGATGACCCAAGTATTCTACTTATGAGGCACTAAAAGCACATTTAGATTGTTTCAGGAAAAGTTGGTGCTGGGAGAGAAGATGGAGAACTTGATCCACATGAGTAAGATGGTATGTCCAGTTTTTGCTATAGATGAGGATATCATCAAAGAAAACTAAGACAAAATGATGGAGAAAGGGGTGGAAGACATGAGTCATGAGGCTTTGGAAGGTGGAGGGGGCATTACACAAGCCAAAGGGAATGACCAAAAACTCATAGTGGCCCTCATGAGTGTGAAAGGTCGTCTTGGGAATGTCTTCCTCTTTCATACGTATCTAGTGATAGCCCAAGCGAAGATCAATTTTAGTAAAGAATTGGGCACCACTCAATTCATCCAGGAGGTCATCAATGACAGAAATGGGAAATTTGTCTTTAATGGTCAGTTTGTTGAGGGCACAGAAGTTAGGACACATTTTCCAAGAACCTTCTTTCTTCAGGACCATCACTACAGGAGAAGAGTAAGGGCTCGTACTAGGGTGGATAACGCCTACATTAAGGAGTTCCTAGACCATTTTCTCAATTTCATTTTTTGTGAAAAGGGGTGGCGATATGGACGGATATTGGGGGGAAGGCTTTCGGGTACAAGGGGAATGGAATGATCATGCACACCATAGGAAGGAGGGAGTCCTTGGGGAGTGGAAAATACCATTTGATGTTTAGAAAGGAGAGCTTGGAGGTCATTCGGCACCGAGGGTGTCTCTGTTGCTTGTATGGCATGGAGTTGGGCAATGACACTAGAATGACCTTTTTTGAGCATCTTTTCCATGCGATGGGAACTAATGACCTCAGTTGAACCAGAAGTGATGCCTTGGAATTTATATTGGTGGCCTTCCTAGTCGAATTGCATGGTTAATGCCTTAAAATCCATGATAATGGGACAAAAAGTTCTTAGCCAGTCGACACCCAACACAATGTCACAACCACCCATGTCGATAGCAAACATATGGGATTTTAGGTGGTAGTCGGATTTGGAGATGCACATTTTCACAGCACCCTCCACATTTCATGGAACCACCATTGGCAATCATGATTTGGAAATTGTTGACAGGATGGATGTAGCAATGAGTTTCTTGGGCAATGCGGCGAAGAATAAAATTATGGGTGCTTCCACTATCAACCAGAATGATGACCTTCTGATTCTTGATGTAACCGATTAACTTAAGGGTTTGGGGAGAGGAAAATTCAGTGAGAGCATTGAGGGAAATGACGAGTTCTACTTCGGGAGGGTCTGAGGGAGGGGTTATGTTAGTGATTTCAGGTGACTCAAACACAAGGGGAGTTTCAACATCCTCTTCCGAAATATCCTCAGAGATGGCCATAAAAAGATTTTGTTCCTTACACTTGTGGCCTGGGAAATATTTTTCATCACAATTATAACAAATTCTTTTGAGTTGGCATTCAACCATTTCATCCCTAGTCAATTTTTGGATCTTTAATGGGGCGGAGCGAGTAGTGGGAGTGACAGGTTTAGGGCGAGGGATAAAGGACGATTTTCGGTTTTGAGATGATACAACTTGTTGTGCTTCTTTATCTCTTTTAGTAGCCCCCACCCAAGTCAAGGGTTGAGCCATGAGGACATGGGCCCGAATCTCCTCCTTGAGGACACTGATAAAACACTCTCAAAAGAAAGCATCAATCATCCCCTCTGTTCGAAAAGCCAGGCACTCAAAGGCAGCTATGAAGTCTTTTGTTGTTCCGGATTGTTTCAACTTTGTCAAATGGACCAAATGGTTGGTGTCCATGTCAAAGCATTCATAAAGCTCAGTCACAAAGTGGGTCCATGCAATATACCCTGGACGGGAAGTTTTTCTCCATTGCCACCATTGCCAACGTTCTTGATCTAGATGGAGAACACCATACTGGAGTTTGGCCAAGTCATCTGTGATGTTGTAT
The DNA here is from genome assembly GCA_009831015.1 of Picea engelmannii. Lineage (NCBI taxonomy): Eukaryota > Viridiplantae > Streptophyta > Pinopsida > Pinales > Pinaceae > Picea > Picea engelmannii. The sequence continues at coordinate 583,575 of ML787428.1, forward strand.
AAAGAGAAATAATATTCCATTTGGGTTACCCAACCACAGGGGTCTGAGCCATCAAATTTGGTCACATCCACCCGCGGAAGGTGTAGGTCACATTGAAAGTGTTGGTGCTGAAAGGTACGGGAATGGGCAGAATGTTCGCCTTTGGTATTTGGAGGTGTTTGTTGGGTCACCAAAGTACCATCTTTTTACCAACCTTTCACTTCACTTTCACTTCACTTTTAACCATATTCCACTTTCTCATACCCTTACATTAAACCATTTTCATGATTACATGGGTTTTAGACATATTATTTTCCAATGC
>ML787428.1:592647-642373 GCA_009831015.1 Picea engelmannii
TGTTTTCATGCCTACAACAACTAAGCCCTTTTAAGTGTATTTATTTTCAATGCATGAGTGTTTACTTGATGATCTTGATTGTTGATAGGTTTTGTGAAACATCTTGAGAGGACCTCCTGAAAGGGAGCTAGTGTTTTCTTTCCGACAAAAACTAAGTCTTATTAAGTGGAATGAAAGAGTTAGGATTTGATTGAATTTTATTAGATTAGAGTTAGGTGCACACTCCTGCATATATAGTGCATGTGATTCGTAAGCCTATGAACCTCGTATTGAAAAATTAAATTGTTGGGCAATTACTACAACGGAATTAAACGACAACATTTTTGCCTAACAGTGCTTCAGAGAAATGGTCATCTGTAGGAATCTTCAGTTTGGTGCAGAGGGATGCAAAGACAGATTCAAGTTGGGTGGTCAGTTCTTGTTTGACTTCCTCCATTGAGGACTGCATGGTTGTATTTATGGTTGTATTGATGGATGAATCGATGGAGGCAACAATAGCACTGAGTTGTTTCACTTCTTTTTGGGTCTCGAGGAAACCAGATTGCAAGGTGTTGAAGCGAGTTTCCAGATCTTGGCTACGGGTATGGGCCATGAGGATGGGTGAACTGAAAAGGGGTGGGCAAGGTCAAAAAAATTTCCAAAAAATGATATAGATGAATGTGATAAGGGTGGAGAGATGAATCCAATGGAATATGTCTCAAATAATGGTGAAAACATTTCTAGACTTTTTTTTTTTTTTTTACACCTGCGGAGTTATACTCCGGTCTGAAGAATACTGCGGTGATGAAATCCCCAAATGATTAACCAGAAAGAAATGTGTATATACTTGGAAACCCAAACACAGTTGCGTAGCAACAGATATGGTATGTTTTAATTTGTTTATGTTTCTGTCCCCCGAGGGTTAGGTATTCAAGGATTCTACAGACAAGGGTTTTCCCTGTGTTATAGCTCTCTGATATATGTGTGAGGTCCAACAGTAGTACTCGGACCAATATCTCAGGGCACTAACTAAGAAGGATAGACCGTACCCTTAGCCGTACTACCTGACTACCCAGGTACTAGAGAGTATCTTCCCAAGTGTTGTTCTTGGTGACACTAGAGCAGTCTGGTGGTCGATAGGTTTATCTAAAGAGGGCTTCAGGAAATCTAGACCGATCGAAGGGGTACCAACAGGGGTTATAAGGGTGGCCAACAGATGTGCGCTTAAGAAACACTTGTATTTCCTGCGTGTATGAATCCCTGAACCGTGGGTTTATGTGCGTAATGACAGATCTCTGTGGCTTAAAGACATCAGAATACGTCTCTACCCTGGAAAAAAAATTCGCACAATTTATGCCAAGGAAAGTGCTCTAATACCACTTGCAAGATACCAGATATAATAAATATGCAGAACAGAAATAAAATGCTAGAAATGGTAGAATAATAGTAATATATCCAGCATAATATCCACAATAACACAGAAATGATATAAGAACAACAACATAAATAGCACTTTGATTCAGAAAGCAATGTTCACAGGCCTCTTCGAGGGGGCAACATCCAATTGAGAAGCACTCTGTTACAATAATCTCCAAACTGGGGTTTTCATACCATCGACCCTTATTTATACTAAATATGTCTATCAAGAGAAGCATCTAGAGGAAGATCCTTCTAGAAGCGAAAGCTTCTACTAGGTCTTCTTACATCCGCCTTATTCTATTTTATTGAAAGGCCTTATTAATATTGACCTTTATTACATCCAAATATGTTGATCTACCTATGTGTGGGTTAGGACCCTAACATTAAGAATCCTCTATTTCTTGGCCCATCATTTGATTATAGTCCAAAAGAGAAACCTCTGTCTACTAAAGATCAAGATTCATTGTCAGTACAGTTAAGTTGTCATACACAAGGGACATTTTCACCTTCAACTTCACCAATCTTTCTTACTCCCAAAACTCCAACACCAAAGATAGAAAATATGGCTATAAACAGAATGGATGCAATTGTTGCAGCAAGGTATGCCCCTTTAATCCTCCCACAAGTCATGTATGCCTTTCCACCAAATGATTATATGAAATATTTTCTCAGATTTAATGGAGAAGGAGGAGTTATTGTTGAAGAGCATTTGAGTTCCTTTTACATTTTTGCAGACAATTTCAATGTAGAGCATGCAGATGTGTGGATGAGATTGTTTGTGCAGAGTTTAGATGGTGAAGCAAGAAAGTGGTTCAGGAGTTTGCCACCTAATTCAATTGTTGGTATTGAAGCCTTGGATGACACCTTCCTTAGACACTGGGGAGACAATAAAGACTTTGTATACTACATCTCTAAATTTGATGCTTTAAAAAGGAAACGAGGTGAATCAATACCTGATTTTACCAAAAGATTCAACAAAATGTATGGTAAAATTCCAGACGAGATTAAACCTTCAGAGACATCAGCTAAAATCACCTTTGCCAATGCTTTTGATGCTGATTTTTTCTTGTTTCTAAGAGAAAGAAGGGTTTCTACCCTCAACCAAATGCAAGAAGCTACTATTGAGGTAGAATCAAACATATTAGTAGCAGAAAAATTGAAGACTAGAGGTGATAGAGATAGAAAAAAGCAAAAAACAGAGATGCCTTCCTCTTCTAATGCAGCATATGATTCAAAGATAGATGAAATGGATAAGATGTTGAAAGCTCTGACATCTGATATGGAAAGATTGAAGATGGAATAAAAACATCCCAGTAGACTTGCACAAGAGGGTGGATACAGAAATCAAAATTAGTTCAGAAGGCCAAACAATGCACCCCAGATATTACCAAGAGAAAGGAAAAATCAAGAAGACCAAAAGGTTTTTCCTCCTTTCTAGAATAATGCAGTAGATGAGGAAGAGGATGAATATGATATAGAAGATGACCCTGCAGTACATCTAAATGATTCTGAAACATCTCCTATGCATGTAACACAGTAGGATTACGAAGATACTTTGATTTCTAACCAATTTGAAGAAGGGGATGCTGATGAGACTGTTCAGAAGGAACCTAAAAGGAAGAAATATAATTTCAGATATAATTCAAATGCACCTAAGTAGATACATCTATTTCCACAAAGAAGGTCAGTAATCCAGTTAAAGCAAGAATCAGTAAAGATAGTCCCGGGATTCGGATTGATCAACCAGTGAAGCAGCCTGCCAAGGTTAGTACTGCAGAGATAAAGGAACCAGAAAAGAATGTTTCTTCTTTCAGTCTAGAACATGAAATTAAAAAAATCAAGATTTATGTGCCACTGCTATAACTCATGAAAACAGAGCCTTTTAGGAAAATTGTTCTCAAAGATCTACAATATCCTGCTCAGGTTACCTCTTCAGATACTATCAATCTGGAAGATGAGAACCCTGCTATAACAATTGGACCTCATATTGAAGATAGAAATGATACTTCTCCCCCGTTATATATATCACTAAATGTTCATGATAATATATTGCATAACTGCCTAATGGATTATGGTGCCTTGCATAATGTCATGCCTAAGGTGGTGATCGAAGAATTAGGATTAGACATTACTAAACCTTACCATGATCTATATTCTTTTGAATCCAAGAAAGTCAAATGTTTGGGAGTTATGAAGGATGTGGTTGTTACTCTTTCCCAATTACCTATGAAAAGCGTGGTATTAGATGTTATTGTGTCTGACATACCACCAAAATTTGGAATTCTTCTTTCAAGATCCTAGGCCAAAAAGGTAGGAGGCACTCTCCAAATGGATCTTAGTTATGCAACCATACCTATTTTTGGTGGGGAACAACGGAGATTATACAAGGAAGTAAGAATGGCTTATTTGGTAAGTGATCATGAGAACCCCACTAATCATCCTATATATGTTGTAGACGATGATCTTGGTTCCTCTATTTTTCACATGAGTGATCAGATGGCAAAAGTATCAGTTAGAAAGACACCAACTATTGTTTGGGACAGAGAAGATAATTTTGTTTGGAAAATTTATTTTGATGGGGCATGTTCTAGAGAAGGTTCTAGTATTGGGATTGTCTTCATTTCCCCTACAAAGGAGGTTATTTCTATGTCATATGAGCTTGAATTTGACACAACCAATAACATCAGTGAGTATGAAGCCTTTATGTTAGGGTTGAAAGCTGGTAAAGATATGGGTATAGATAAGCTTTCTGTTTTTGGTGATTCAGAACTTATTGTTCACCAAATCAAAAACATATATCAAACCAAACAGAAAGGTTGAAATGGAATAGAAATGAAGTATGGGATTATGTGGATAATTTATTTTTGGCATTCAATATTACTTTTTTGCACAAAAGTTTAAATCAGCAGGTTGACTCTTTGGCACTTGCAACTAGCAACTTTAAAACTCCAATGTTTCCTAATCTGAAATTTGAAGTTGAGGTTAGACACAGACCCTCAATACCAGACAATATAAAACATTGTCAGGTCTTTAAAGATGATGAGGAAATTCATAGATTCTTGAAAACTATTGAAGAGTTTTCTAACATTTCAATAGATCAAGATGACGAAGATGGTGAGGCAGAGGTACATGATGTAGATATTCTTCAAGACAATATTGTTGGACACAAAATTATCAAACTGAAAACCAACCATCTACCTAAAGGTTTGGTCCCACTAGAGAGGTTGTTTGATCACAATGATGTTTCCAGGAAGGTTGTTATTCAGACAGAAGAAACTAATGTAGTGGATTGTGACATCAACACTGATTCAAATCCCTGGTTGGTCAAAATATCTAGAAAACTGTCACAAAAATAGAAAGAAGCATGTGTTGAATTGATGAAGCAATATTCATATATACTTTCCTGGTCTTATGAATATTTGAAGGTGTTTTATCTAGATATCGTACAACACAAAATTCCCCTAAAACCTGGATCAAAACCTTTTAAGAAAAAGTTTAGGCAGTTTAATCCTTTACTGTTACCTGTTATAGAAAAAGAGCTGAAAAGGTTATTGGAAGCCAAAATCATAGTGCCACTGAGATACTCAGAGTGGGTGGCCAACCTTGTACCTGTCAGAAAGAAGAGTGGAGATATAAGGCTCTGTGTGGACTTCAGGAATTTGAACAGATGCTCCTTGAAAGACAATTATCCATTACCAAAAATGGATCATATTTTATAGAGAGTTGTAGGATCAAAGAGGATCTCTATGCTTGATGGATACTCAAGGTACAATCAAATATCTGTATAGAGGAGGACAAAAAGAAAACATCTTTTACCACTCCTTGGGGCACTTATATGTATGAAAAGATGTCCTTTGGATTGATGAATGCATGAGCCACATTTCAAAGGGATATGGACATTGCTTTTATTGGTGAGAAAGACAGGTTTGTAGTTATTTATCTTGATGACATCACTGTATTTTCAACATCTGACGAAGAACATTTACAACACTTGAAGCGGACTTTTGAGAAATGTAGGAGGTACGGTATATCACTCAATCCTAAAAAATCACACTTTCCATGGAGGAAGGAAATATTTTAGGACATATTGTTTCACCTGAAGGTATTAAAATAGATCCTGAAAGAGTAAAGGCTATCCAACAAATAGACATCCCGAGAAACAAAAATTCTATTCAATCCTTCATTGGCAAAATTAATTTTTTAAGGAGGTTTATTCCAAATTTTTTAGAGATTATCAAGTACATTACTGACATGTTGAAAAAGGATGCAAAGATTAAGTGGATACCAGAAGCTAAAGAATCTTTTGAAAAGATCAAATAGGCTCTTGTTCAGGCCCCTGTTCTCATCAGTCCAAATTACTCCAAAGAATTCATGATTTTCTCTTTTTCCTCAGAAAATACCATCGTTGTTGTTCTTCTGCAAAGTAATGAGCAAGGATATGAGTAGCCCATATCCTTCTTTAGAAAAAATATTAGAGATTCTAAATTGAAGTATGATATAGTGGAGAAACAAGCCTATGCCCTGGTAAAGGCTATGAAATCCTTCAGAGTATATGTTCTTCAATCTAAGATCACGGCTTATGTCCCAAGCAGTGCAGTCAAAGAAATCTTAGTGCATCCTGATTGTGAAGGAAAGAGAGGAAAATGGATAGAAAAAATCCTAGAGTATAACCTCACTATAAAGTCTACTCAACTGATAAAAGGTCAACATCTTGCCAAATTAATGACAGAATCTAATTGCAAAGCAATTGGGTTGTACCATCTTTCATGTAAGACACAAAACTCTTCATTCCAGATTGAAGAAACAAATTCACAGGTAAACAACAAGTATGTTTCTTCACCATGGTACAAAGATATCATATTTTTTCTTTTGAATTTTCAATCTCCTCCAGAATTGGATAAATAGAAGTTCAGATCATTAAAATTAAGATCAGTAAAATACTGCATTATTGATCAGATCTTACTCTGGAAAGACCCTCATGGCATTTTGTTGAGGTGTGTAGATGAAAAAGAGTCCAAACAATTTTTTTGTGATCTACATCATGGTGTTTGCGGAGGCCAACACCATTGGAAAGCTACTACATTCAAAATTCTCAGGGCAGGCTATTACTGGCCAGTTCTATTCTCAGATATTTTTTCTCGGGTCAGGGCATGTGAACCCTGTCAGAAATTTGCTGGAAAACAGAAACTTATGTCTCTGCCTCTGAAACCAATTATCACTCATGGACCATTTCAACAGTGGGGCTTGGATTTCATCGGGGAGATCAATCCTTCATCCTCAGGGCATCATAGATGGATTCTTACAGCCACAGATTACTTTACAAAGTGGATTGAAGAAATTCCAACTCGAAATGCAACAGACAAGGTAATCATGGATTTTATTGAAGGATATATATTTTCCAGGTTTGGCTATCCTAAAAAACTAGTCACTGATAATGCACAAGCTTTTAAATCCAATCCCATGATTGATTTCTGCAATAAGTATAGTATCAAATTGGTCCACTCTACTCCCTACTACCCCCAAGGGAACGGGTTAGTAGAGTCCTCCAATAAAAGATTGATAAGGATTATCAAAAACCTACTGGCAGAAACTAAAAAATCATGGGATTCCAAGTTAAATTTTTCCCTATGGGATGATCGTATCAGTAAAAAAAATTCTATTGGGACCTCTCCTTTCCAGATGGTATATGGGACAGAAGTTATTCTTTTGACTCAATTAGGCCTACTAGTTTTAAATTTTTTACAAGAAGAGTTAGAAGAACCCAATGATCTCCAAAGGAGAATTTTTCAGATGATTGAGGTTCAGCAGGTCAGAGAACAGATGAATCAGAAAGTTGTTGCTCATCAGAGCAAAGTCAAGGCCACATTTGATAAAGGAACTAAGAAATATGTTTTTAATGAAGGATATTTGGTGCTAAGGTGGGATGCTAGGAGAGAGGATAAAGCAAAACATGGTAAGTTCGATAACCTATGGTATGGTCCTTTCAAAATAGCCAAGGTAATGGACAATAACACTTTTCTCCTGCATAATCTATATGATATAGAAACTTTTGGAAGCCCAGTGAATGGGAGTCTCTTGAAACACTATTTTCTTTAAAGACTTATTAGGTTTTCAGCTTGTACAGTAGTTTTTCCTTTCAATAAAGACTCCATATACCCAATGGACTTGTGTTCTACATTTGTGTTGTGAATAAAGACTAACAAATGCGGGGAGATCGGTGAATCAAAAATAAAGGAAAAGGCATTGGTCTGCAGTTCTTGGATTTTTCTTTCAAAACTCCACCCTAAGAAGGAGCCAGTGTTAGTCTCTATTTTTGCCTTTGATTTAGTGAAAAAATCTAATTCTAAAATCCTCCCTACATGTACTTCATTATTTGCTTTCATTTGATTTTTATCTTTGTTTTGAGTTTGCTATGTTTCACATTTTAGCTTTTCGAATAATTTTCTTAGGTCAATCAATGAAAATATGCCTTTGTAGGTGATATACCTATGGATTATGATTAAAGTAGAGTTCCATTCCTGTCTAATACAACTGTGAGGGACTCCCTTTCTCCAATTCGGGTTTTACTTATCTGGTAGCAAAAATTGATTCGAAAAACCAGATATCAAAAGGATCATTCTGAGGATGCTAAAGCAGATATCAAACAAAAGATAGGAAAAACCCCATTACATAAAGAACCAACAAAAAGAGGTAAGCAGACTGTTCCCTTTCCTATAGGACTTGTAACAAGAGATGCTACCAAATTGTCAAGAGCTAAAGCATCTGCTAAAGGTATAAGTAGGGTTCCTGAAAATAAAGAAAGCAACCTTATAGATTCAGTCCATATATCATACATGCCTGAAGCCATGGATTCAGCTAGTTCAAATGAAGAGCACAACTCATGATTGGTTTCTAGATACCAGATTAAACTAAGAGAGCTTAAGGTTTACATAGATCTTAATGAGCCTGCACCTTTAGATGAGTTCCCCGAGTTCAGGGTTAAAGTCAGAATTGACAAAGAAAAGATCAGAGAACTCCAAAAGATGGTAAAACAGCTGAAGAAAGAGAAGGCGCATGTAGAACATTGGAGTGACAGGCAGCAAGAAAGGATTCAAGGTTTCAAGAGGAAGAAAAGAGAGCAAAGAGCATTTCTCAAAGAACTCATAGAAATAAATTTCAAACTCTATTGGCATAACATCATACTTACAAACAAAGCTCAAACAAAAGACTGCCAAGGATATTGTTGTTATCATACCCTAAAAGATTTATGGAGATTTTGGCACATTCTCAATTTTGATGTTTACCAGGGAACAAAGAAAGAATTACTTATTTTGGCTTATGAAAGGAAAATACATCGAAAGGCGTGACTAGATCAAACCTATTCCTATTTTGTAGGATCGAATGTAATGTTGAAAGGATCATTCAAGATTAAGTTGTTGAGTGAATATCTATTGTTGTAATGTAAATTCTCTTTTTGAGCTAACCTCCCTAGTAGATAGATGAAATCAGATCTTATCATTAATGGCATACTAGAAATTAGGATCTAATATAGTTTGGATAGTTTAAGTAAACAGAGGAAAGGCTCTGTTATGATCGAAAAATTGGATATCCAGGGGACCTGTTTTGAAATTCCTTGCAAAGAAATTCATGTTCTATTTGATACTTAATAGAAAATTCATATGAATGGTTGTATTCTCTTTTCTACTATGTTCTTCTATCTGCATGCTTGAGTTCATTATTCAAATTGCAATGCATTTGTTTTCTTGAATATCAATTGATACAATAAAGAATCTGTTGTGGTGATTATTTTCAAGTTTTGATTTCAAGCTGATGCTCTTGTTTCTTGATGATATTTTGAGATAAGAATTTATTGAGAGGTTGACAAATTGAAAACTTCACTTTCCCTTTTCCTTATTTTTCTAATACATCTGTCTGCCTACCCCTTAACCAGTCAATGGGATATCTTATGTTCTTATTCTGAATTTCTTGTTTATTTTAAACCTTGAGCCAGTTTTTAACCACCTTATTCAAAAAAAAAAAAACCATAAAAACCCTTAAAACACTTTTTCAATAACTCGATGATGCCCTAGATTTCCCTCTCACAGTCAAGTGCAACTTTAGGGACTAACAGGATGGATTATGTATGAAGAATTCTACTGAAGATTGTGCTTGTGATATCTTTGCTTTAGCTTTCCAAGTCAGGTTGTGTGTACTCTTCATCAAAAGAATTGGAGCAAAAGGTGTGTATGTGTTGAGGAAAAGGGTCATCGAAAGGGACCTTGCAACATCAAGGCACATGTTGTATTATCCACTTTCATCAATATAATACAGTAATACATTTCTTTCCTATAAAAGTGTCTCCATTTTATTGCATAACTCCTTGATTTTATGCATAGGTTCCATTAGAATGTGTCAATTGGGTGTAGCTTGGACAGTTGTGAGGAATGATTGTTATCCTCCCCACCGGGGTTCAATTCCCATAATGACATGAATAAATCTCATAATGAGTATGTTTTAATGGCTTCGAGCCTATGTGTATTGGAAAGTTGCCTTTGATTCAAAATTGAATAGCAAGGCAACTGTTATTTCCACGTGAAAAAAAAAAAGTTCCATTAGAATATATATATCGTTGCTCTCTCTTTGTTGGTTTATGTTTCTAAATAGGCTCAAAATCCCACAAACCTTGAGATGGAGCAAGGAAAATACTAGCAAGGATCAAACATTGTTTAAACTATATGTCATTTATCCCTCATTAAGCTAGTATACATTACAATGGAAATCTAAGGAAAAGTTTGTATTTTGTCATGTTTTGTTCTAATTTCTTGTTTAAGTTAGGGAGATTAGTTCATGTCAGCACTTACCAATTCGTCCAGTAACAATTAGAAAGATGATTTAGAGGAGAATAACATTGAATTTGATATAATTTGGAGAATTTTGATATATTTATTCATGTATTGAGTAGAAAATGGACCAGTAGCATTATTTGGAAAAAAAAATATAATATGCATAATTCTAACAAAATGGTTGCTTTCACATTTTTCAGTATTAGGGAGTATAACCATATCAGTTCAATATAAGAATTCATATTCAATAAATGGAGAAAGGAGAGGGATCCTTCAGTCATGATAAAGAAGCCAAAGGTGAAAATATCAGTGTTGGTAATGTAGGGACATAATCAAATGGGCACAAGAGCGGAGGGGAACAAGAAACCTTAATAGAGATTGTGATAAGCCTAAAAATAGAAGTGCAGAGTTACAAATAAGACAATGAGAGGTTGATGAGAGAACAAATCCAGATAAATTATCAAGTATTGCAAAGCCTAAATCAGTTGCATGGTCAAGCAAGGAATGGATCGGACGTAAGGTAGGAGGAAGAAGAAAGACATCACGAAAGAAGAAGTAAATACATAAGAGCTGCCCATTCAAGAAGTGCCAGCAAAACTCATAGAAATCACTCACCACCTTACTCAGCAAGAAGATTCTATGCATCTGAAGACTCCATAAGCAGTACAGAAGTGTCCCTTGTTAGGCACTAAAGAAGAAGGCATGAATTGGACAGTTTGCAAGGAGAGTTGAGGAAACTTAAGCCACCATCCTTTGATGGTGAAAGAGAAAGGGAAGATGATTTTGAAGAATGGTTTATTGGACTCAAGAGCTATTTTCAATTTCATAACTACTCCTCAAACCTAGAAGAAAGAATTGCCACATACCATTTACATGGGAAAGTTGATATGTGGTGGGAGCAGTTGAAGCAAGTTGAGCACATTAATGAGATTTGGATCACTTGGAACCAGTTCAAGAAATATTTTCATAAGGAGTACCTTTCATAACACTTCCATGACAAGAAGATGCAAGATTTATTTGAGCTAAAGTTGGGAAGCATGACCATGACAGAATATGAGAAGAGGTTCTTGGAATTGTTGAAGTATGTAGGATTTATAAAAGATGAAAAAGTGAAGATACAAAGGTTTTTAAGTGGATTTCCATCCTTTTATAAAGAAACGATTCAATATGATGATCTCAGGACATTGATTGAGACCATCGGGAAGGCTAAGTATCTATATGGTCAAGGAAAGGGTAGAGAATCCATGCAGAAATCTTGGAACGATAAGAAGAAGGAGAAATATGATCAGAAGAGGAAGGGGTTCAAACCTCCTTTCAATAGAAAAAACCCTAATAAAAATCAACAAGATCAGTTTGCTAAGGATGAATCCAAGAAAGAGGATTCCTTGGGGAAAAGAGAAAGACCACCAATCCAATGTTGGGGGTGCATGGAAAAACACCTATACAAGGGTTTCCCTCATAGAGGAGATAAAGCAAATACCATGCACAACATCCAAGAAGATACAACAGTGGAGGACATGGTAAAGATATATGCAGCCTTAGAAGATCGACAAGCGGAGTACCAATCCAATATGATCGAAGTGGAAGGTAAGATCATTAATTAGTCTATTTCTATTTTAATTGATTCAAGAGAAAGTCATTGTTACATTGATCATAAAATAGTGGATAGATTACATTTGGAGAAAAATAAGCTAGGGAAGTCAAATTTGATTCAGCTAGACACTGGAACCAAAAGAAGGATCAATGAGGTTGACAGAAGTTGTCCAATAAATCTTAATGGAGTAAATATAGTTGTTGATATGAATATCATCCCATTAGGATATTATGACATCCTAATTGGAATGGATTGGTTGTAACAACACCATGTTGTCCTAGATTGTCATAACAAGACATTTACATGTCTCGATGAAGAAGGAAAACATAGCATTGTGAAAGGAATTCCAAGACCGATTTCTATAAGGGAGATTTCATCCTTACAAATGAATAAATGTTTCAGGAAAGGATGTCAATTGTATGCATCTCATGTGGAAGAGTTAGAAAATACAAAAGGGCCAAGCCTTGAATATTTTCTAGTATTGCAAGAGTTTGAAAATGTATTCCAAGAAATACCAGGATTTCCCCTAAAGAGGGAGATAGATTTCTCTATTGATTTAGTGCCAGTAGTTTCCCCAATATAAAAAATACCTTACAAAATGAGTACACCTGAATTGAAAGAATTACAAATGCAGTTGGAAGAGTTGTTGAAGAAAGGGTACATATGTCCAAGTGTTTCACCTTGGGGAGCACCAGTACTCTTTTTCAAAAAGAAGCATGGAACATTGAGGCCATGTATAGACTTTAGATAGATGAATAAAGCCATTGTGAAGAACAAATACCCTCTACCCAGAATAAATGACCTCTTTTATTAGCTAAGAGGAGAAAATGTATTTTCAAAATTAAACTTGAGATCCGGATACCATCAGGTAAGAATAAAAGAAGAAGACATCAATAAGATAGCCTTCAGAACCAGGTATGAACATTATGAGTTTGTAGTTGTTCCATTTGGACTGACCAATGCACTAGTTGTCTTTATGTGCCTAATGAATGGCATATTCAGAAATTATCTGGATAAGTTTTTCATCGTGTTCTTGGATGGTGTTGTCACAAGCGTTGACTCTAGGCTATAATAGAGCCAAGCCTTAGCACATTTTAAATGAATAAAATTTATTGATTGATCAGTCATAAGAGGCTTCTAGAACTAGGTCTGAAACAGGCCCTTCACTCATTTATAGATCATAAACGAAGAGGCATGACATCATATGTCTAATTGATTTAATAAAGAAGATGGATAGAGGATAGGAGATGAAGAAGACTAAAATAAAGAGTTAGGTATCTAATTTTGATAGGTCTAATCTTTATTTCAATGGAAGAAATAACACCAAACTTCAAATATCTGAACACAGGTCTTGTCTTACTCATAGCAAGACAGAGGAAAAGCTATGAACAAATAAAACTTGTGAATAAGGAAAAACAATTAAGATGCAGGTCTTGTTCTACTCACGGCAAAACAGAGGAAAAAATGCACTTTAAGGAATGCTTTAAATTAGCTACAGCAGAAGTATCACTGAATTGTAACCATTACAAGTTGAATTAATGAATCGAATGAAGAAAGAGAAGTGATGAAAACTTCAAAAAAAATAACACAAGAAGAAGACAAAATTAGACAGTGACAAGGTGTAGAATATCTTGGCATTCTATTCTATATTTGTTGAAAAGGAATGCATTACAAACCCAGCCTCCAAAAGGCTCTCAGGTTGTTCCCCCCTTTTTTTTCTTCAAGAAGATACAATAATATATGTCTTCTGTCTCCTTTCGAATAACTAAAAAATGATTCGGATTCCAAAATAAATCCCTCTAGAAATGAACAGGAATTTCATGTAGGTATTGAGGTCGAAATCTTCCCAAAATATAACAACAGTTACCATTAATTTCAGAAACTTTCTGCCATAGAAAATGGGCCAAACTGCTGAAAAATGGGGTTGCGGTTATGGTTTTGTATCTCTCGAATCGTGACAGTTGTGTATAAAATGAAAGAGGTTTTTGTTCATATGTTTTTTCTGACCAAAAAACTCTCTCGGTTTCCTAAGATCTGTTTCCATTTTCCCCATATCTGCCTTTCAAAAACATGTGTCAAACAGGGAAATTCTGAGATCTGAAAATTAGGGCTCGGATATGGATTTGATTCTCCCAATCTGTGACACCTGTTGGAAAACTGAGGGAGATTATTGATCTCTGATGTGTTAGTCACAAAAACCTCTGACCATTTCTCAAACTGATATTCAAGTCGCTCAGAATCATCATTTGAAAATGATGACTCAGCATAGTAAAAAATTCCATGAACCTCATCTTTTGGGGGACTTTCAATTGCCTTCCCAAGCTCCAAATGAACATATGAATGCACCAATGGAAATATTAGGATCTGTAGATTTCAATCGACCATTTGAGTGCACAAAACGGTCTCTCCACGGCTAAGAAAATTGATTTTTACTAAGGCAGTTTATCCACTGGAAAAAATTTGCGATTTCGGTGGCTAATAGACCGAAAACAAGGGTATCTTAGCTGCCAAAAGTCTTGGATTTTGATGGCTAACAGTGTGATTTTGAAGTGTTGTAAGCCACCGAAAGTCCCGAAACCCCAATTTCGGGATTTCAGGTTTCGGGAAACAGAGCAGTGATTAAAAATCTTTATGTTGGCTGAACCTCCAATGGCCGAAACCCCGAAATGGTGACGTGGCATTTGTGTGAAACCTTATTATAGTGATTTTATTTTCGTTTATTGCATTTTTTTCGTGCCTCCTCATGAACTCTTCCTCCATGTGGCTTGATGCGTGATGCTTGAATGCTTGGTCTCGGCCGAAACACTTTCGGCAACTAAGGGCATATGAAACCTGAGATTTAAGCTACCGAAAGTCTGCACTTTCGGTAGCTAAACACTATAAAAATTTTCCTCCTAAGCTACCAAAATCCAAAATTTCAATATTTGTTCCAACATAGGCTCCATCCAGGGATGGTTCTTTCTTGTAAAGCGCCAAGTGTTGGGTATGTGTTATATTCTTTGTGTGTGTGTGGGTGCGTCAGATACGACAACTGTGTCTGACGATCCCTTCACTTAGAGCTCTGTCGTGTGCACTGGGCACTTTCCTAGGGGGGTCCCAAGGGGGGGGATGGTAGGTATTCCCCCCCCTGGTTACGCGCAGCGTTCAGCACCGGGCGGTAGCCCGGGGTAGCGCCCCGAAATTATTTTTTGGGCGGTTTTTGCTATTTTTAGCGGATTTTGTTATTTTTAGCGGATTTGTAAATTAATCCCAGATTAAGGGATTAGGATTTTGGTATCTACGAAATACCTAAAAACATTGTATATATTGTATGGTGAATGGTGAAATTCGATATAATGAAAATAAGAAAGGTTTTCCCGGTTGAGGGTTTCCGGTATAAAATCCATGTGTACTCTGTGTATGAGCCATTGATTAATTTCTGTATTGCTTAAGAATCTATATGCATTGCTTTACTTCGCAGGTTTAAAACTTACACCAAGAATAGTAGACCAAGTGACTTCATCCATTGGGCGACCCGAAATCATTCTTATCAAACTCTGAACCCTGTCACTTTACTTGCATCTTTTCGGAACGAAAAACTGCTTATTCATTCATTGGGCTATGGAGTCGTAATGCTTTAAAAAAAAACCATACTGGATTCAAAACTGAACTGAAAACATATTGAAAACCACCATTGTAATCTAATGCTCGAAGTCAAGCTTATTTATATACATCACCTACTCTAACTACTAAAAATTCCCACTTAATCAAATGATACAAAAATGTCAGTGAAGCCAATCCAATAATTGTCTACTTATTTGAAATTTTCTCACACTTTCTTTGAGAAGGCTAAAAAATGAAACTGACAACTCCCATCTGACCTGTTGGTGATCATGAATTTTCAAACCTTTCATCGATTCCTGTGACCAAATATCCATGACATAGCATACTCCTCCATTAAATGAATCTAAAATATCAACAAAAGGATCTTGGAAAAATATATGGTCCTGAGGTTTTAAAACATCTAGGACTACTATATGTTCTTATTTATAATGCTCGGGATCATTCTCAAAGAGAATATCTGAGCACCCTTCAAGATCATCTGCAATGGCATCTCCAAAATCATGGCACAATCTTGTCTGAAGACCCTCATCCCTCCATGAAAAATCTACAGCAAGTTGTTCTACAGAAATGATGAAATAATCATCACTATACTCATCATATTTAGGTTCAGCAAATAACTCAAGAGGGTCATCAGTCAGACAAAAACTCGGGACATCAACTGTGGATCTCTCAAGCAAAGGACACTTTGTTACTGTCTCTGGCATACTGTTTATTTCAGAATCATACTTCTGCAAATCATAGTCTAAAGCATTCTCGAACAGCAAACTTTCTTCAGGATCATTAAACATGGCAACCATATCTTTTTCATGAAACAAAGAAGAGTCTAAAATCTGATCTCCTGGCAGGAAATCATCATAAATAGGTTCACTAACATTCTGTAAAGTTCCATCAAATACATGATTGTCATCATTTAAAAATAGATTTACATTTTCAGAAATGGAAGAAGTTTGACACTCATATCCGAGACTGTGTGAAAGCTGCAAATATGTGTGAGTAGGGGCTGCAACATAGCTGTGCAGGAGAAGATCTATCTCTTCTTTAGTCAAAGGGGAAGGTGGTCTCTGTATTTTCTGGATAAAACAACAATCATTCCTTTCTATCTCTTTTGCAGGTTGACCGTGATGTTGAATATCTTCTTCTTGAGTATGTTCACAAGATCCAGCTTCTTTATGAGCCAACTCTTCCTCATACTGATCATCTTCATCAACTTGAGAAATTTCTATTGTTTCTTCCTCCTCTTCAAGAGGATTTGTATGATCTTTTTGTCTTATGAATCCTATATTACAGCAATCTTCAAAAAGGATTTTAGCTGAATATATCCTCTTACAATGTTGATGAAAAAGTGAGTGAAAATATCTCAATGAAGGAATACTGGAATGGGGTAAAGATTTATACCATAGTCTAGCATCTTTTTCCAATGAAAACATAAGAAATTTCATGAGGACATCTTCATGATGTACATTTAATTCCTCCATGATCTTGTGGAATTCAAACAAGTGTTGAGCGGGATTTTCGTCCTCATATTCTCCAAATTTAGGAAGGACATCTTCCCAAATTTTAATGTCTGGAATAGTGTTTGGAAAGCCATAAACATTTGTAAAGTCTAGAGGAGAAAACCTTGCAGCAATTCGAGCAGCGGACGAATTCGACATTTGAGACCAGTGGAGTCGCCAACAAAATCATGTAGAGTCTACGAACCAAGGAGTCGCCAGGTGAATGATCATAGCGAATTGAATGCCTATCCCTTGTTCACCATCAAGAGATAGATCTAAACTTTTTCATATCCCATGGAAGATAACTTCGTCCTCCGTCCCTGACAACGGCACCAGAAAATGTTGTCGTAATAGTTGACTCTAGGTTGTAATAGAGCCAAGCCTTAGCACATTTTAAATGAAATAAAATGTATTGATTGATCAGTCATAAGAGGCTTCTAGAACTAGGTCTGAAATAGGCCCTTCACTCATTTATAGATCAGAAATGAAGAGGCATGACATCATTTGTCTAATTGATTTAATAAAGAATATGGATAGAGGATAAGAGATGAAGAAGACTGAAACAAAGAGTTAGGTATCTAATTTTGATAGGTCTAATATTTATTTCAATGGAAGAAATAACACCAAACTTCAAATATCTGAACACATGTCTTATCTTACTCATAGCAAGACAGAGGAAAAGCTATGAACAAATAAAACTTGTGAATAAGGCAAAACAATTAATATGCAGGTCTTGTTCTACTCACGGCAAAACAAAGGAAAAACTGCACTTTAAGGAATGCTTTAAATTAGCTACAGCAGAAATATCATTGAATTGTAACCATTATAAGATGAATTAATGAATGGAAGGAAGAAAGAGAAGTGATGAAAACTTCAGAAACAATAACACGGGAAGAAGACAAAATTAGACAGTGACAAGGAGTAGAATCTCTTGGCATTCTATTCTATATTTGTTGAAAATGAATGCATTACAAACCCAGCCTCCAAAAGGCTCTCGGGTTGTTCCCCCCTTTTTTTTCTTCAAGAAGATACAATAATATATGTCTTTTGCCTCCTTTCGAATAAATGAAAAATGATTCAGATTCCAAAAGAAATCCCTCTAGAAATGAACAGGCATTTCATGTAGGTATTGAGGTCGAAATCTTCCCAAAAGATAACAACAGTTACCATCAATTTCGGAAACTTTCTGCCATAGAAAATGGGCCAAACTGCTGAAAAATGGGGTTGCGGTTATGGTTTTGTATCTCTCAAATCATGACATCTATGTATAAAATGAAAGAGGTTTTTGTTCATCTATTTTTTTTGACCAAAAAACCTCTCTCAATTTCCTGAAATCCATTTCCATTTTCCCCAGATCTGCCTTTCAAAAACATGTGTCAAACGGGGAAATTCTGAGATCCAAAAATTAGGGCTTGAAGATGGATTCAATTCTCCCAATATGTGACACCTGTAGGAAAACTGAGGGATTTTATTGATCTCTGATATGTTAGGCACAAAAACCTCTGACCGTTTCTCAAAATGATATTCGAGTCACTCAGAATCATCATCTGAAAATGATGACTCAGCACAGTAAAAAATGCCACGAACCTCATATTTCGGGGGACTTTCGATTGCCTTCCCATGCTCCAAATAAAAATATGAATGCACCAATGGAAATCTTAGGATCTGTAGATGTCAATCGACCATTTGAGTGCACAAAATGGCCTCTCCACAGCTGAGAAAACTGATTTTTGCTGAGGCAGTTTATCCACTGGAAAAAATCTGCGATTTCGGTGGCTAACAGGCTGAAAACAAGGGTATCTTATTTGCCGAAAGTCCTGGATTTCGGTGGCTAACAGTGCGATTTAAAAGCGCTGTAAGACATCGAAATCCCTGAAACCCCGATTTCGGGATTTCGGGTTTCAGGAAACAGAGCAGTGGTTAAAAATATTTACATTGGTCGAACCTCCGATGGCCAAAACCCCGAAATGGTGACGTGGCATTTGTGTGAAACCTTATTATAGTGATTTTATTTCCGTTTATTTCATTTTTTCGTGCCTCCTCGTGATCTCTTCCTCCATGTGGCTTGATTCATGATGCTTGAATGCTTGGTCTCGGCCGATACACTTTCGGCAGCTAAGGGCATATGAAACCTAAGATTTAAGCTACCAAAAATATGCACTTTCGGTAGCTAAACACTATAAAAAATTTCCTCCTAAGCTACCGAAAGCCAAAATTTCAATATTTGTTCCAACAGATGGCATACATATTTATTCTAAGTCTGAGGAAGAGCATGAACATCACTTGAGGTTGGTGTTACAAGTGTTGAGGGAACATCGTATTTATGCCAAGATTAATAAGTGTTCTTTTTACCAAGAACAAATCCATTATTTGGGTCACATTATTTCAAAACAATTCCAAAAAATGTTGAATCCATTAGAGGATGGCTAATACCTAGGAATGTTCCAGAAATCATATATTTTATGGGATTAGCCAGATACTACATGAGGTTTATAGTAGGGTTTTCTAATATTGCTCATCCCATAAATTCTTTACAAAAGAAGGGAATCAAGTTTGAATGGAAAATAGAGCGTGAAGAGAATTTTAATTTGTTAAAGGAATTACTTACTAGTGCACCTATTTTAAATATTGTTGACCCAAATGATAATTTTATGGTATGTACAAATGCATGCAAGGAAGGACTTGGTGGATTCCTCACTCAAAATGGACATGTCATTGTTTATGAGTCTAGAAAACTCAAAGAACATGAGAGGAATTATGCCACACATGATTTGGAGCTTTCTACCATAGTTCATGCGTTGAAGATGTGGATGCATTATCTCATGGGAAAAAGATTTGAGTTAAGGACAGACCATAATGGTCTGAAATATCTTTTTGAACAGCCAATTTTGAATGTTAGGAAAACAAGATGGTTGTAATTTTTAAGTGAGTATGACTTTGACATCAAGCATATCAAGACAAAATAAAATAAATTTGTTGATGCACTCATCAGAAGAGTACATCTCATGCATGCTACCATTGTTAGTATGCATAAGTCAAATTTAAGAGAAAATTTTTAGATGTTGTTGTTACATATCAGCATTACCTACAACTAAAAGAAAGTTTACAACAAGAAAATGTACAATAAAAAATTAAAGAGAATTAGATTAAGGAAGATGGATTACTTATGCATAAGAATAGAATTCATGTTTCTAGTTCCAGAGAACTTAGGAATTTGGTATTAAAAGAAATGCATAATGTTCCATATGTTGGACATCCTGGTTACAGAAAACAATTGCAGCAGTAAGAAGCCATTTTTTTGGCCATGAATGAAGAAGGATGTTGTTAATTACATTTCCAAATGTATGGAATGTTAGAGAGTAAAATTTGAGCATAGACACCCAGCGGGTTTGCTTCAGCCATTGTCAATTCCAAAGAAGAAATGGGAAGTGGTAATCATTGATTTTATAACTAAATTTCCCAGGACAACAAGGCAACATGATTCCATAATGGTAGTTGTAGATAAATTGACAAAGGATGCTCATTTTATTCCTGTGAAAATGACTCATACAATAGCTAATATTGCAGAAATTTACATGAGGGAAATTGCTAGGTTGCATGGGATACCTAAGGAAATTGTTTCAGACAGAGACACAAAGTTTACTTCAAATTTCTGGAGGGGATTATTTAAAGGATTTGGTACAAATATGAATTTTAGCACAACATACCATCCATAGTCAGATGGGAAGACACGGAGAGTCAACCAAGTAATTGAATACATGTTGAGGATGTATGTGATGGATAAACCATCTAAGTGGGAAGACTACTTTCATTTGTTTGAGTTCACTTATAATAATGGGTATCAAGATTCATTGAAGATGATCCCGTTTGAGGCTTTTTATGGTAGAAAATGCAATACTCCAGTGATTTGGGACAACCCAGTAGACAAAGTAGTAATTGGGCCAGAATTTCTCAAGGACATGGAAGACCAGATGGTTAGAATTAAGCAGAATTTAAAGGCAGCTTAAGATAGACAGAAAATTTATGCAGATAATAATAGGATAGCTAGAGAATTTAAAGTGGGGGAGCATGAAGAGCTCATTGAATTTGGGTAGTTGTACAAAGCTATCAACCAGATTCTGTGGTCCATTTGAGATCTTGGAAAGAATAGGGCCAGTTGTATACATGCTTGCATTGCCTGCTTCCATGAATCTGCATAATGTATTTCATGTCTCTTTGCTAAAAAGGTATATACATGATCCTAACCATGTTATTGATTGGAATTTGATTCAGGTAAAGCCAGAGGAATACTTTTAGGTCCATCTAGTGCGCATATTGGACATAAAAGTCAAAATGATTTGGAATCAAGTTATAGAGCTGATAAAAGTTTAGTGGACCTGTTACGGTCCTGAATATGTTACTTGGGAGCATGAAGATGCCATGTGGGTAGAGTACCCATGATTTTTTGAATAATTTTTTAAATTTTGATTTCTATTTTGTATATGCACTGAGGATAGTGCAAAAATAAGGGGAACGGGAATGTAATACCCTGGTTTGAGTCCCCATATGAAATAATTTATTTTGTTTATTTGATGAAAGGATGAAGTGCCCAAACAATTAAAGAGGCTAGTGTGGTTAGAAAATGTAATGCTATGATAATTATTAATAATAAAATACATCGTTGGCTACAAGATAGACAAGGACAAGAGTTATAGGGGGCTATGATTCCATGAGAGAGGGGGATTAAGGGGATAAGTCATTTTATCATATTTTATTTTACCCATAATTCTTTTAATGGAGAGAAGTGGTTACATGTGCTTCTTGGGGAAAGGCCATGGGGTTCTTGATTTTCAAGTAAATATTTAAAACCATCTTGTGGGATGTTTGGGGGGTTGTTCTTCACTCACTCTGTTCATTCATTATTCATTGTTCACACTCTCCATTATGTTCACTTTTTCACTCATTCATCCTTTTTGTTGGAATGGGACCATGGGGGAGAATTATTGAGGAGGAAGCCATTGTTTGTTGGTTGTAGCAGTGACTGGTGTGTCTCAACCATGAATTAATGCTTTCATGCCTGAGATGCATTGGCATGTACTAAATTGTATTCATAGTTGTGCGTCCTGAGAGTCTCAAGATGGAGATTCTTGACCAAATGCATTGGAGCTCTGGAAGGAATTGGAAAACTTGAGGGACTGCATGGCAGACAAGGGGGTCCACTCTCTTAGGTTGTGCATGCTGGAGAGAAGAGAGTTGGTGTACTTTGGATTGTTGTGTGTTGAAGAACCTATTAGAGCTTGAGTGTTGACTAGTTTGGGAAGCTTAGTGACACCCTGGAACCGTCCTTGTGGATTCATAGCCCTAGCTCGGGGGTGACCTGGTGTTGAGACTGGGAACAATAGTGTCTATGGTTGGGTGGAACGTCCTTGGTCTGCAGCCATTTGGTGAACCATTTTGTTAAAGATAAGTGATGTTTGTCATGTGTTTCTCTGTTTTATATGTATTTCCGTTGTGTATGAATTTTTATCTCTTAGATTCGTATGTTATAACATGCATGCTTGTTGGTTATTTCTATGCATGGAATGTTTAAACATTTTTTGTATTGTAGCATGAATCTTCATTATTGCATGTGTTGTTATCATGTTTCTTTCATGCTTATTTAATAATTAAATGGTATCCGAATTCGAAATCAGCTTCGAACATAGTTTTTTAGGGAGTGTGCCCGGCCTGGGGGTGGTGAGGTACGTTACAGCTTCTTCTAGATGAATCTTTAGGATGATAATTATCATCTCTATTTCTTCAAGATCATAATCCTTATTTTCATGTTTCTGGAATTGCTCCTTCTTCTTTATATTTTTTTTCTAAGCATGCCTATTTCTTCTAAGGCACTAACAAGTTCTACTTCAAGATATTCTTCTTCTGAATTTGGATTTTCTTTCTGATTATCTTCATTTTGTTCATCAACATGATTTTTTTTCCATGGAGATAGATTCTTCTTCTTCATCATTATATTCCCTTTCTGCATATGGGCATTTAGCAGTAAAATGTCATATTCTACCACAATTCAATCATTTGAAGGGTAGCTTACCATTGTATTTGTCAGGTCCTCCTTTTAGATTTCTCACAAATTGTGCTTCTTTTATCTATGATTCACAACTACAACAATCACCAGATATCTCTTCATAAATGTTTTGTAGCTTGTCCAAAATCTATTTAGATGATGTACACTTCATTACCTTGAAAATATCAGAATCTGATAGGCCACTCAAGATGACATCTATTGTGTTTACATTGTTTTCACCTGATTACTTCCCAACTTCATTTGTATAAATTGTTGTGATTGATTCCCAAATACCAAACCCAAGGGCCTTCAAATATGTCTTCATTCTTATACTCCATGATGCATATTTTTTTCCATCAAACAAAGGAGATTTGTTTGTAGGGATACCTTCCTCACAATCCAAATGTGCTTGAGATCTTCCTTCCAGTGGTTAAATTGTTTCTAAAGGAACCCACTCTGATACTAATTGTTGAACTTGTGTTTATACTAAAGGGGGGGTGAATCAATGCAAGATAAATTTTACTTTATTTAACCATTTATCAATCATTCACTAGTTGAGAAACAATAATCACATATAAAATAAAATCACAATGTAGAGAGTTTAACATGGAAACCCAATCAAGAGAAAACCATAAAACATATCTTTATAAATTCATGTAGGCACCAACCTACTGCTACAATATTTGTAGGCACTAAGCTACCGGAGACACCAATAACCTCACCTAAGAACCAACTTGGTAACACCTATAGGAACTAACCTACTAATACAATATTTGTAGGCCCACTTGTTGGAGATGCCAATCCCCTCGTTTGAGCACCAACTCAGTGGCACTTGTAACCACCAACCTACTAGAGACATCAATCTCTTCAACTAAGCACCAACTCAACAAGATATTATGTAGGAACCAACCTACTGAGGACACCATATTGTAACACCCCAAGGTCAAGCCCCTACTGAATTGTAATTATGTTTATAGGCTGGTGAGCCAAGTGTTTATAAGTTGGAAGACTTATGTGTTTGTCAGGCCAGAGATCCCGGATGCTAAGGCCAATGAGCTTGATTTTGTATATGTAAATACTCACATCATTAATAAAATTACATCGATGCGTGTATACCGACCACAAAGAATTAGTTATGGGGGACTAAGCTCCACTAGGTAGGGAAAGGGAAGGCGCTAAGTGTCTAGGAATAGGTTCTAAGTTAGAGGGATTACCTCTAAAGTAATAATATTATATTATTATTTCCTAGATGCTAAGGTTTGACATAACATATGTTGTCCTAAGTTCCTGCAGAAAGGGAATGGGTGTTAAGTGGAGCTCATGCAGCTTCAAGAAGACATGTGTCAACCTGGGCGCATGCAGTTTTTAGGTGGGAAAGTCATCTCATTGGGGGTTCCCTCACCATTTCTCGTGATCGTCGCCACTCTAGAAATTATGCCATACTCCCCACTGATGCACGCACTGAGATAAGGAGAGCCTTGACACGGCTATCCATTGCCTCCATCATTGACCTCTACAACTTATGAAACTCGCACACTCATGTTATGAAGCTAATCGTTTTTCTTGTGAAGCACAGCACGACTGCATAGTGTTTGAGCCATATCACACCATAGAATTTGTTGTTGTTTCCCACATTTTCTCTGGACTGGTTTGGCTTGTTGTCATTACTAGAGCCCATACCCAATTTTTTTTGTGGTGGTTACCCACTGGAATTAGGAGTTGGATAGAAGAGGCAGGTTGTCAGGCCTATGAGCAACTCTCTCCAGGTGAGAGAGTGTGTTGAGGAAGTGAGTTCTCCTGGAGGGAGTCTCGTAGATGCTACAGTACTATGAGACTTCTGGTCCAGCCTATTGTTGAAGCCCTGGAAGGGATGTGGGCAGTCGATGGACTTGTCATAGTGAATATGTACACTCCTGGGGTGGGACAGGCATGTGGGGAATGAGGGTCTCTGGGCTAAGGGCATAAGTGACTCCTGGGATAAAATCCTCCCTGTTGATATGTGTGACTTTCTCGTTGTCCTTGCCAAGCCTAGGAATTCCTTGCCCGGTGGAGTTTAGTCCCAGCTCAGGGGTGACCCACTACTGAGTGTGATGAGCAGTGTGATCTAAGGCTGGGAGGTTCGTGGAAGGTCTACACACATTTGGTGGTCATCTATTAAAATATAAGTACCAAATCTTTGTTCTTTGTATGATGTGTATCTTTAAATCAAGTTATAATGTTACTAGAATTGTCTATATATATCGCATGTATGTTTTAATGTTGTTTCCGAATGAATAGGTGTATGAAAATAATGCTATAACTGTTTAAATTGCATTAGATAGATATGTATATAAATATAAAATGGTATCAGAGCATGAAAGTTATTTAGTGGCATGGCCTGGCATGTTGGTTTAAGGTTGGGGATGTCTCAAAATGGTATCAGAGCATAAGAGAAAAGATATAGATGATTAAGTAGCATTACCCGGAAGAAGTTGAGGGTTGGGGATGTTACAAATTGGTATCAGAGTAGAAAAGAAAAGATACAGATGATTAGGTAGCGTTACCCGGCAAAAGTTGAGGGTTGGGGACATTACAAATTGGTATAAGAGCCATGGTTTCAACACTGACCTGGATGGGCCATGTTTGTGGAATTTGAAGCAAAAGTTTCAGAAAATAATTGTTGTCGAAATGGACAAAATTCAAGTTCAGAGCCATGGTTTCAACACTGAACCTAGATGGGACACGAACGAGGAATTCAGAGTAAAAAGTCCAAAGAATTTTGATGTACAGAGTGCCAGAAGAGCATTGAGAGAAAACTTGGAATGTGTTTAGAAGCATAGGATGTATAATGGTTTAATAAATGGCCACAGAGAAAGAAACCAAAACAACCATGGTTTTGGGTCGTAGGATCTGTTCGAGAGAAGGAGGATCTTTCACAACCGTTAGATCTGGACAAAAGTGCATGAAGGTTAACCTCCAAGTCATTCGGACTTCGCGACTTCGACGAAGTTTATGGGTTATAAGAGAAAAAGGGGCTGAAGCCTGAAGTTCTGAAGTCCCGAAGAGGATCTACATCGTAGATCTGGGGGGGGGAGTGTTTACTGTTGTATTTGACCAAGGACGGATCAGAATTGTAGGGATAAGACATGTGTCGATAGGTTACCTTGTTCAGAAATTCGACGTTCAGGAGAAATGGAGTGTGTTTATGTGCAAACTTCTGAAGTCCCGAAGTATGGATTTCATCTGGATCGTTCATCAAAAGGAGACACATGTCATAATATCATCTTTTTCGGAAGTTCGGCATTCGGGAGAATTGGAGTGTGCCAGTGTAAAAATCGTTGAATCCCGAAGTCCCGAAGAAAAAGAGAAGAAGTGGCATTGCATGATGACGTCGCCAATAGTAATGTGGACCTTTCCTAGACATGCCACATGACACTATATTAGTTGTTGACAGTTGTACTATGTGGACCCCGAAAGGTAAGAAAGTTTGGGAGTTCAGCGTTCGGGATAATTGGAGTGTGCAAGTGTAAAAATCGTCGAAGCCCGAAGTCCTGAAGAAAAATAGCAGAAGTGGCGTGGCATGATGACATCGCTAGTAGTGATGTGGAACTTTCCTATACATGCCATGTGCCACCACCTTAGTTGTCAACAGCTATACTATGTGGACCCCTAAAGGTAAGAAAGTTCAGGAGTTTAGCGTTCGAGAGAATTGGAGTGTGCGAGTGTAAAAACCGTTTAAGCCTGAAGTCTCGAAGTGATGTGGCTTGCTGATGTCACCAAGGACGACATGGACACATGGGATGTGTGCCACATGCTAGTGAGTTAAGAACCTTTTGAATATAGAAATGTCAGTTATAATTTGACACATGTCATCCTCCATATTGGGCCACGTGTTCGCTTCTAGAATTTCTCCATGTGGCACTCCTCTAGACTCTCGAGCATGGGTAGTGGGCCCCTGATGAATACACAAAGTATTTAAACCCTTGGAGAAGAATTTAACCAGACTGGGCCCACGATAACTTGACCCGAGTAGACGAGTCGCACCTGATCATGAGGTCTCGAGACTTGACATTCTAGGAGAAATGATTCATGATGGAATGGGAGGAAAAAATCCCCGAAGTTTCATAGCACTGAAATAACATGACGTAATGATGTCACCAGGGGTGACATGGAAGTATTCAGAGATTCACAGTTTGGGAGTTTTAGGGTGTGAAAATGTGAAATCCTCCGAAGTCCTGGAGCCCTAAAGCTCTAAAGTCCTGGAGCCCGAAGCTCTAAAGTCTCGGAGCCCCGAAGCTCCAAAGTCTCGAATCCCCAAAGATCCGAAGTCCCAAAGCCCTGAAGCTCTGAAGTCCCAGATCCCTGAAGCCCCGAAGCCCGGAGTTTCCTATTAAATATCAACCGTTGGATGTTGGGAATATGTGGACCATTGATTCACCCTGCTTTGCAAGTTTGCCAATTCGACACTTCAGGAGATTTGTTGTGATGTTCTTTGGATGTCACCGAAGCCCAAAGTTCCAGAGCTCCTATCCACTATAGATCTAAGCAAGGAATGTGGACCATAGATCCACCATTCTTTGTGCGTTCAACAGTTTGTTGTTCTGTAATGTTTGTGACACGTGGAAAAGGGAAACCTCTGAAGCTTCAAAGCCCAAAGTTTCAAGACTCCGGATAAGATCCCAAATCATTAGCACTGCGTCGTAGCCTTGGTCACATGCGAACCAAGGGATGAATAAAAAAGGGCTAGCACCCGAAAATTGTTGTAGAATAGAGCTGGGATTAGAGATAGAATCCTGAGAGGTTCTTGATCTACCAAGACCCGCTGAAAATGGAGTCTGATATTCTTTTGTTGAATCAGATTGTTTACGTTATTCGGGAAAATTATTAAGTCAAGAAACCTGACAAATTTCGATTGACTACACATTTTGCAAAGTTAACAATTGTCATAACCAAACTGAATTGTTCCATAGTGTAGAGAAATGGAGGAGGCACAAGACACTTACAGTCAGGAGGATGAAGCTAGAGGAATGGCTGTCCATTTGGGAAGTGAAGGATCAAACTCCAATGGGCATGGAGAAGAAATAGATACAGACGTGGGTATGATGAAAATCATTAAAAGTTTGCAAAAAGATGTCCAAATTCACTAGGCAGATAATGAAAGCCTTAAGAGAGCCAAGGAGAAACAGGAAGACTTCAACATGAAGTTGATGCAGAGCCTGGAAAGAATTGAAATGAACATGGATAAGGAAGGTGGATCTAGCAAATCAGGAAGCCACAGGTCCCCTGATGAGGAAAGAAGAGGAAGAAGTGATAATAGACATCACCAGCACTCCCAAAAGAATTCCAAAAAGAGGACACACAACAGTTCAAGTCCACCCCCTACCCGAAAACATAGGAAATATGGAGTGGATGAACTGAAGGGAGAAATGAACAATATCAAACCTCTTACTTTTGATGGAGATCCCAAGAAAGATGAATATGTTGAGGCATGGTTGTTGGGCACGAGGAAATATTTCCAACTACAGAATTACTCTTCTCGTGCAGAAGGAAGAATTTCCATCTATCGGCTAAAAGGAAAGGTGTCCTTATTGTGGGATTAGTTGGTGCAAGTGTGGCATGTCAGAGAGAAGAATGTTACATGGAGGGAATTCAAGAGGCATTTTGAAAAGAAGTACTTAACTAAGAGGTATTGTGACAAGAAAATGAAAGAGTTCTTTGAACTCAAGCTAGGAAGTATGTCCATTGATGAGTATGAAAGAAGATTCTTGGAGTTGTTGAAGTATTCCCCCTTCATCAAGGATGAGACAGTTAAGATTCAAAGGTATATGAGTGGGCTGCCATCTTTCATCAGTAACAATATCCAGTATGATGATCCTAAAACTATGGAAGAAACCATAAGGAGAGAAAAAAGTTTATTTGATCAGCAAAAAGGGAAACCTATTTTCCATAAGGCTTGGGAACACAAGAGGAATTTTAAAAGGGAGCAGAGGTAGAAGGGGAAGAAGTCACCATTTTTCATAAATAGTCATCAAGGACAGCCATTTTTGAGAAAGCCTAGGATGGTTGAAGTAGGTGGGAAAAGGCCAAGGCAGACACCTATGGAATGTTGGGGTTGTAAAGGAGATCATAGGTATAGAGATTGTCCTCACAGAAGTGACAAAGTGAGAGTTGTTCACAATGTTCAACAAGCAAAAACGGTAGAGGACATGGGCAGAAGAGTACCAAGGATCTATGCAGCCCTGGACAACAAGCAAGCTAAGTTTCATTCACACATGATTGAAGTTAAAGGTATGATCAATAACCATGCCTTTACTATATTAATTGATTCAGGGGATAGTCATAGCTATATAGATCCCAAGGTAGTGGAAATATTGCAATTTCTAAGAAGCAAGCATGGGAAATCTTGGTTGGTGCAGCTGGCTACAGGAACAAAGAGAAAGGTTGTTGAGTTAATTAAATCATGTCCAGTGGGCATGAAAGGACTAAGTACCAAGGGAAATTTGAACATCTTTTCTTTGGGATCATATGACTTACTAATTGGTATAGATTGGTTAGACCAACACCATGCCATATTAGACTGTCGTAACAAGGCATTCACTTTCTTGGATGAGGTAGGAAATCAGAGAACAGTCCAAGGAATTCCTAGGGCAGTTACTATCCAAGAAATTTCAGCAATGCAGTTGAAGAAGTGTTACAGGAAGGGCTGCGAAATATTTCCATCTCATATGGAAGATGCACTCAAGGATAAGGTTCCCAAATTAGAGGATTATTCAGTCCTAAAAGCATTTAGTGATGTGTTCAAGGAGGTACCAGGACTACCCCCAAAGAGAGATATTGATTTCTCTATAAATTTGATGCCTGGAGCAACTCCGGTGTCAAAGACTCCTTACATAATGAGTACACTAGAGTTGAAGGAGCTACAAATGCAGCTGGAAGAACTTTTGAACAAGGGGTATATATGCCCAAGTGTATCACCTTGGGGTGCCCCAGTGTTATTTGTGAATAAGAAATATGGGACCTTCAGATTGTGCATTGACTTCAGGTAGTTAAATAAAGTAACTATAAAGAACAAGTATCCCTTACCAAGGATTGATGATCTCTTCGATCAGTTGAAGGATGCAAGGATATTTTCAACGATAGATCTCAGGTCAGGATACCATTAGGTAAGGATTAAAGACGAAGGTATTAGTAAGACCTCCTTCAAGACAAGTTACAGTCATTATGAGTTCACAGTGGTGCCATTTGGGTTATCAAATGCACCAGTTGTTTTCGTGTGCTTAATGGATAGTGTTTTCCGAGAATATTTAGACAAGTTTGTCATTGTATTTTTGGATGACATCCTTGTAATTCCAAGACAGAAGAATAACACGAGAAACACTTAAGGATGGTATTATAGGTGCTAAGAGAGCACCAATTGTTCGCAAAATTGAGCAAGTGCTCATTTTACCAAAATCGAATTCATTATTTGGGGCACATAATATCTAAGGAGGGAAAAGCAGTAGACCTCGAAAATATTGAAGCCATTAAAGGGTGGAAAACACCTAAGAATGTGACAGAATTCAGATCCTTCATGGGTTTAGCTAGCTACTACAGGAGATTCATTGCAGGATTTTTGAGAATCGCTCACCCAATAACTTCCCTACAAAAAAAAGGGGTAAAATTTCAATGGACAGAGGAATGTGAAGAGAGATTCCAACAATTGAAGCAGGTGTTAACTAGTGCTCCAATTCGGAAGATTACAGATCCGAATGAAGATTTTTTGGTTTGCACTGATGCATGCAAAGAAGGAATAGGTGGAGTCCTCAGTCAAAATGGATTCGTGATAGGCTTTGAATCCGAGAAATTGAAAGAGCATGAAAGGCTCTACGCCACTCACGATTTGGAGTTGGCAACCATTGTACACGCTTTAAAGAAATGGAGACACTACCTCATGGGAAAGAGGTTTGAGCTCAGGACAGACCATAATGGTTTGAACTATTTGTTTGATCAACCTACATTAAATGTCAGGCAGAGAAGATGGTTGGAATTCCTCTGTGAATATGACTTTGATATCAAGCACATCAAAGGAAAGGAGAACAAAGTGGTTGATGCACTCAGCATGAGAGTGCATGAACTACATGCTACAACCATTAGCATGTATCAAACTGATGTTAAAGGCAGAATTTTGGAAGCTACAAAAGAATATTTGTAGTACATGGAGATGGTAACAAAGTTACAACAAGGTAAGATGTTGTAGAAAGTTAAAGATTATAGATTGGAAGATGATGGAATACTATGGTACAGGAACATAATTTATGTACCCAGTTCTCACGAATTGAGGAGTATGATCTTGAAAGAAATGCATAATGTACCTTATGTTGGGCACCCTGGATACCAGAAAACAGTGGCAGAAGTCATGAGCCATTACCATTGGCCAGGTATGAAGAAATAAATTACAAAGTACATTGTCAGATGTATGAAGTGTCAAAGGGTCAAAGATGAGCATAGACACCCAAGTGGGTTTCTAAAACCATTAACCATCCCTGAGTGGAAGTGGGAAGTGGTGACAATGGATTTCATCACAGGATTACCAAGAACAAACAAAAAACATGATTATATTATGGTGGTGGTAGATAAGCTCACGAAGGCCCATTTTATCCCATTGAAGACTATTCACAACGAAACTAACGTTGTTGATATTTATATGAGGGAAGTAGCAAGATTGCACAATATTCCCAAGACAATTGTGTCTGCTAAAGACCCAAACTTTACCTCAAAGTTTTGGAGAGGATTATTCAAGGGGTTTTGTTAGTAACATTATTCGTCCGAGGCACAAGAGTATTCAGGATTGCAAATGGCGCGAGGAGCGCTGGGCGCAGCTCACAGA
This sequence comes from Picea engelmannii, assembly GCA_009831015.1. Taxonomy (NCBI): domain Eukaryota; kingdom Viridiplantae; phylum Streptophyta; class Pinopsida; order Pinales; family Pinaceae; genus Picea; species Picea engelmannii. Next base: position 624,443 of record ML787428.1, read on the forward strand.
AGAAATCTATTTTGGGCTTAAATCAAGCGAGCGGGCACTTCATTCTTATGTGGCAAGAATTCATCGACAGAGCAGAGCAGCGGTTGATGGCTTGTCGCAGCTAACCGAGTCGCGCTAAGTATGGCGCAAAAGGGTTTTCAAGGGGCGTAAATCACGATCAGTACAAGCGCAGTAGTTATTTCTCGAACTTAGGGTTCGTAAGTTCGGAGGGCGGACTATGTCTTTTAGTTGCACGAGATTGTGAGTTACGAAAAGTTCCCAGAGGGGGTCAACCTTCGCTAACCATCGCGTCTCGGGACTTCGTGAGGGGAGAATGCCAAAGTTCGATACTCCAGCTCGTGAAGCCATGAGTTGCGAGAGGCATTAATACTTGGGCTCTAGCCGACGGTTACATGCAGAGAGCGTTGACCAGAAAGGGGGCCCGACCCGTATCGCCATCTCGGGGATCGGGAGTTTAGAAAAGGGATCCAAGGGTCTTTGACCCACGAACTCGCGAATCGCGAAAGGGAAAGAACTTTTAAAGTTGGGCCCACAGTATCGGGGGGCAGTCTCAGTCATCCATTTGAAGCAGACACCTGGCGCGCGATTAGGCTCCCCTCCTTTTTTCCCATCACAGTTTCGAAGCACAAAAAATAGCTCCATCATACCCCGATACGCGAAGTAGCGAGAGCATTCAGGACCTGGGGCCCACAGCAGCGTCAGGTGAATTTAGGACCGTCAGATTTGAGAGAGACGTGTGGCACCCAATTGAGTCGTCTCAGCGTTTCCCCCATCACAGCTATGATAAGAAAGGTCCAGCATCGTCATATTCTCGATGTGCGAGCTGTCAGGAGTGTCCAGGACCTGGACCCACAACATCACCGAAGTGAATTCAGGACCGTCAGATCTAGAGGGGCGCGTGGCGCCAAATTAAGTTGCCTCGACGTTTCACTCATCGCGATTTCAAGAAGCAAGGATTAGCTCCTTCCCATTCGCGAACGTCGAGGGCGCCTTGGGGATAAGTACGTGGTCACAACCTGTGGTCATTTGGGAAAGAAAAGAGCTTCTCAGGAAGGGCCGAAGTCATCATGTATGTTCACAGAAGGAATTATCACGATCTCCAAGTGCCATTTGATCCGACCTCGGCCCTGGTTTTTGCTTGGAGTAAATGAAGGCGAGAAGGGGTGGTTGAAACCTCTCCTCATTCATTAAATGCGAGGAATGGAGGGTATGGCAAGTGGACTGCTCGAGAGGGTCCTGTGTACCCATCTTTTCAGAGAAGCCATGTCGAGTTCTCGACTAGCCGGACAAGGTCTATACACGCTAACTCGGCATTTACTAGCTCAACTACTCCTCCCCTGCAAAGGCCATGCGAAGTTGAGGAGACATCTGATGAAGGATTTTCGCCCGAAGATTGATTGAAGAGACACTTTGCCTTGGAGGGCGAGCGTGCCTCTGTTGGGAAAATCTGCCCAAGTATATGTACTGAGTTTTTGCATTTTTGAAGGTATTGATGGTATAGCACAGCTCCCGATTGTAAAGTTTTAGCACAGACTCTAGTTCTCTGGTTACGTATTGGTATGTAAGATTTCTTGTTTAATGAAAGACAGTCTTCTCAATCCATCTAGTTTTCATCTTATACTAAGAGAGCTCGTGATCGACTGATTCGCACGAATTATGGCAATTATGTTGTGATAAAGGTTTTATTGAGGCATTATTGTTTTCTCTGGTTTTTTGCGTTTGAGCGTAAGAAGATATTGTGTTTAGATGTCTTCTTCCATAGTCTGTTAGGAACCTGATGTTTACGATAGACCTTTGCATCCCTCTGATACAAGTCTTCCTCCTACTCACCCTTACTACAACTCACTGTCTGAAGTTACCTAAGACCTCACTTGCCCATGCATGCCTATCCTAGTTTCGGAGTTAGAACCACATCGTTTGAGTTAACCTCCATTTGATCACCCCATTAAGAAAATAGTGACATAAACTGATGGGCATCAGGCTCTGCTCCTGCTGCAATCCAGGGGTGACTTCCGACGCTAACATTTCTGGCGTCGTTGCCGGGGATGAAGTTGAAAATTTTCCCCGGGATTGAACGACATTGAGCCTCTGATTCTGAAGGTGCATCGGGTATCAGAGCCTTTGAAGATTTCTACTGTGCACCTGGAAACTCCATTGTGACGACTCCACTATGGCAAACCTGCTAACTAATTGTAGCTTTCAGAGGCATACACACGCGGTCTCATCCACAGCTGCCTCTAGCTACACCTGAAACTGATCCAGAGGTGGTGCTCAGAAAAGGAAAGGCCCCTGAAGAAGAAGCTTCCATCGCCAAAATAGGTAATCCGCCATCTCCTTCTGTAGGAACTCCATTTTCTCCTCCCCAGTTTCTTAATAGACCTCCTTCGGAGGTTTCCCGTTTCCTCAATTTTGGGAGTGTTCCTACTGAGTTTTCCCCTCTTGGTCTGGGATTGGAGGGAGAAATCCTTGTCACTCCCCTCTCCTCTGAAGCTATACCTTGGCGTAGACCCAGTACTACAACAGATTTCCCCACTCCTATATTTACTGCTCCTCCTCTTGTTACTGCTACTACTCCTGTGCAAAGAGGGGCACCTTCTGACTTGATCTCGTTAGCCTTCTCCTTAAATCCCCTCTTGTTTCCCACTCCACTCCGAGACTCACTCCCAGTAGCCCCTTTGCGAAATCCTTCTCCTCCAAGTTCTCCTCCACCTCATATTCCTATGGCTGGTGCTAATCCCCCTCTGAATAGAATGGACGCCATAGTCACTGCCAGATATGCTCCCTTAGTTCTTCCCCATCCTATGAATCCTCTCCCTACTGGAGATTACTTGAAATACATGCCCAAGTTCACTGGAGAAGGGGACGTAACTGCAGAGGAGCACCTAGTTGATTTCTACAGTTATGCAGACAACCTGAACATTGAAAATGAATATGTCTAGATGAGAGTCTTCGTCCAGAGCCTGGATGGCAAGGTGAGGAAATGGTTTAGAGGATTGGCCCCTGGATCTATTGCTGGGATTGAAGCCCTGGATAGTGTTTTCCTGAGGCAGTGGGGCGATAGGAAAGATTTCATGTACTACATGACAGAGTTTGGGTATTTGAAGAAGATGGAAGGAGAGTCTGTCTCTGACTTCTACAAAATATTTAATAAGATGTATAATAAAATTCCGGCCGAAATAAAACCCTCAGAAGCCTCGGCCAAAATTTCTTATGCTAGTGCGTTTGGCCCCGATTTCTGTCTTTTATTGAGAGAAAGAAGAGCCACCTCCTTAGCTCAAATGAAAGATGTGGCCATAGAAGTGGAATCCAATGTATTAGCAGCTGACAAACTGAGGAACAAGGCCAACGCAGATAGAAGAAAGGGAAGGTCAGAAGCCTCAACTTCTCGCCCATCAGTGCCCCACCCTCAAGTGGATGAACTAACCAAGATGGTGAAGTCTCTGTCCACAGAGATGGAGAGGATAAAGGTGGAAGGGAGGCAAGCATACAAGGGCCCTCAGAACGCCAAAAACAAAGGAGGTTTCAGGAGGCCAAACAATATCACTTCCCCTACTGTGCAAAGGGAGAGGGGAAGAGACAGAGAAGACCAGAAAATTCAGGCCCCTTTTCAAAACAATTTTGTGATCGAGGGGGAAGAAGGGGAAACAGACGAGCTTGATCCTGAAATCCATTGCTTCAGAGACACTCCTCCTTTTCCTCACCTCACTCGATCAACATACGAGGAGTCTCTCATGGACAGTCAGCTAAATGAACTGAGCAAGGGAAACAAGACTAGTGGTAGCCAAGGCAGGTATGACCTGAGATCTCAGAAGAAGGCAATAACACCTGATGTTCCAGAGTAGTCCACTAGAATAGAGAGGCCTTCCCATGAAGTAGCATACGGTCACAGAGGTAAGAAGCCCCAACCCCTCTCTCCCATAGTTCAGAGTCATGCTCCCGAAATAAGAGAAATCTAGAATCTTACACCTTCTTTTAATTTCGAGCATGAAATTCAAAAAATCAGAATCCCTATGCCCCTTACCGAGTTGATTAAACATGAAGGGTTCAAGAAATGATTCTCTAAGATTTTACAGTCTGAGGTCTCAAGCCTTCCCACAGAATCCATCAATTTGCAAGATGAAAAGCCTACAGTTATTCTAGGTTCTATGGTAGAAGACAGGAATGACTCATCCCCTCCCTTCTACACTTCCTTGAACATACATGACAAGGTACTGCACAACTGTTTGATGGATTCAGGGGCTTCTCACAACCTCATGCCCCTAACTGTCATGGAAGAGTTAGGGATAGAATTCACCCGAGCCTATCATGACCTCTATTCCTTTGACTCCAGAAAGGTTCAGTGTCTAGGAGTTATCAAAGACCTGGTCGTGACCTTGTTTCAGCTGCCCATGAAAAGTGTGGTCATGGATATTGTAGTGGCCGATGTCCACCCCAAGTTCGGTATGTTGTTTTCAAGATCTTGGATAAAAAGACTGGGGGGAACCTTGCAGATGGACCTCACATATGATACTATCCCAGTGTTTGGAGGAGAGCATAGAAGACTATACAGAGAAGCCCAATTGGCCTATATAATCAGTGATGAAGCCAATCCTACCAACCATCCCATTTTTGCATTAGACACTGATTTAGGTTCTAGTTTACTACAACTCACCCATTCTCCTGAACCCCCTCTCAAGCTCAGAAAACAGCCCACCATTTCCCATAGGTTTTCTTTCTCCATCACCCCCGTCTGGAAAATGTTCTTTGATGGAGCCTCTTCCAGGGAAGGTGTTGGTGCTGGGGTATTTTTTGTATCACCTGCTCAGGAAACCATATCTCTGTCATACAAACTAGAATTTGAAGCTACCAACAATGTGGCAGAGTATGAAGCTCTTGTTCTAGGACTAAGAGTTGCGATGGAAATGGGAATTCAAGAGGTAGTTGTGTTCAGTGATGCAGAGTTTGTGGTCCAACAGATCAGAAGCGCTTATCAGGCTAAGCACCCTCGACTCAAAAATTATAGAAATGAAGTATGGGACCTCATTGAAAACTTCTTCTCAGCCTTCAATATCTCTTTTATTCCAAGGGAGGATAATGATGTGGTCGATTCTTTAGTTGTTTCGGCTAGCCAGTTCAAGGTCCCTCGGTCATTTATGGCCAAATATGATGTTGAGATAAAATATAGGCCCTCTGTATCAGACAATGTCAAGCATTGGAAGGTATTCGAAGATGATCTAGAAATCAAGAAATTTCTCCAATCTATTGATGATTTTTCTGCATTGCACATTTTTCAGGATCCTGATACGGAAGATAACCCTCACCCTGAGGTGTTTTTAAATAAAATTGCTAACCACCAGATCATTCAGCTACCTAGCAATCACATTCTGAGGGGACTAATTAATTTAGAAAGATCGTTCGATGGGAATGATGTGGCAGTAAAGGATAGGATTTCAGATGAAGATGCTGACACAGCCGAGTGCAACATTGGCACGTCGGAGGAGCCTAAGTTTGTCAAGTTGTCAAGGAGTTTGACCAGAGAACAGAGGGTCGAATGTGCTGAGTTGTTGAGGGAGTTTTCTGATGTGTTTGCATGGACCTACGAAGACCTCAAGACATATGACACATCTTTCATTGAACACAAGATCCCACTGAAGGAAGAGGCTAAGCCATTCAGGCAGAAGTTAAGACAGATAAACCCCATGTTGTTGCCTGTCATGGAGAAAGAAGCGAAGAAGTTGTTAGAGGCCCAGATCATTGTCCCCTTGAGATATTCCAAATGGGTAGCCAATTTGGTTCCAGTAAGAAAGAAAAGCGGAGAAATCAGGCTTTGTGTCAACTTCAGGAACTTGAACAGGAGCTCAAAGAAAGACAATTATCCCCTGCCCAACATGGAGCACATATTGCAGAAGGTAATTGGTGCATCTAGGGTTTCCATGATCGACGGTTTTTTTGGCTATAATCAGTTATCGTTCATGCCTGAAGACAGAGAAAAGACAGCCTTCACCACCCCTTGGGGCACATTCATGTATGCCAAAATTCCATTTGGACTGATGAATGCAGGAGCGACATTTCAGCGAGCCATGGACATAGCCTTCATCGGGGAGAAAGATAGGTTTGTGGTGATCTATCTGGATGACATAACAGTTTTCTCCAGGTCTGACAAAGAGCACTGTTGTCACCTGAGAAAGGTTTTTTCAAAGTGTCGGAGGTTCGGCCTTTCCCTAAATCCCAAGAAATATTTATTTTCTATGGAGGAGGGGAAGTTGTTAGGCCATATAGTATCAGCGGAAGGAGTCAGGATTGATCCTAGCAGAGTGGAGGCAATTCGGGCCCTGTCACTTCCCATATCTAAAAAGGAAGTTCAGGCCTTTTTGGGGAAGATTAATTTTCTGAGGAGATTCGTCTCGAATTTCGCTGAGCTGGTGAAACACATCACAGCCATGCTCAAGAAGGGAAATGAAGTGAAATGGACCGTTGAACCCAGGGAATCTTTTGTCCAAATAAAAAGGGCATTGACTGAGGCACCTGTGCTGATCAGTCCTGACTATTCCAAAGATTTCCTAATCCTCTCTTTCGCTTCTTTTGATACAGTAGCGGTGGTCTTGTTGTAGAGAAATGAGGAGGGACGAGAGCAGCCCATTGCCTTCTTCAGCAAGGCGTTAAGAGATGCAGAGGTCGGGTATGAAATCATGGAGAAACATGCTTATGCCTTAGTGAAAGCTCTCAAATCTTTCAGGGTCTGTGTCCTGCACTCAAAGGTGATCACATACGTTCCTTCAACCTTTGTGAAGGACATCCTTGTACAGCCCGACATTGATGGGAAGAGGAGTAAATGGATAGCCAAGATCCTGGAATTTGACCTAGAAATAAGGCCTACCAAATTGATCAAAGGTCAAGGCTTAGCCAAGTTGTTGGCTGAAGCCAATTGCCAAGCTTTGGGGGTAAGTTTCATGAATGAAAGCTCAGGAATTCAGCAGGGTTAGCTGTGTAAAATAGACCCTCAAAGAGAACCCTTGTTGGCTCGATGTCCTTGGTATAAGGATGTCATATATTTTTTGCAGGAGTTGCGGCCCCCAGATGGTCTGCAAAGAAACAAAGCAAGAGCTCTGAAGCTCAGGGCAGTCAGGTACTGTCTTATTGATCAAATTTTATACTGGAAAGACCCCCTGGGGGTGCTTTTAAAATGCATGGATCCTCAAGAGGCCAACAGGATCATGGTTGAGTTTCATAGCGGCCTATGCGGAGGGCACCATTTCTGGAAGACCACAGCTCACAAAATTCTCATAGTTGGGTACTACTGGCCCACCTTGTTCATTGATGTCTGTAGGAGAGTTAGAGCTTGTATCCCATGCCAAAGATTTTCAGGAAAGCAACAACTCAAGTCTCTGCCTTTAAATCCTGTAGTTGTTTTGGGACCTTTTCAGCAATGGGGGCTAGACTTTATTGGAGAAATCCACCCTACTTCTAGTGGGTAGCACAGATGGATCCTGACAGCTACAGATTTCTTTTCCAAATGGATTGAAGCTATCCCCACCAGGAGTGCTTCCCACAAGGTAATTATTGGATTCCTGGAAGACCTCGTCACAAGATTCAGCTTCCCAAGAAAGATTGTTACAGATAATGAAACCTCATTCAAGGCTGAATTGTTGGTTAAGTTCTGTGAGCAATTCAGAATCAAGCTGATTCACTCCACTCCGTACTATCCCTAGGGAAATGGTTTAGCAGAATCCTCCAATAAAAGTCTCATAAGGATCATCAAAAGATTATTGGAGGACAACAAAAAGGCTTGGAATTCAAAGCTGAAATTCGCTCTATGGGCTGATCGGGTGACTACAAAGAGATCTATAGGCATCTCCCCTTTCCAATTAGTATACAGAGCAGAAGTTGTCTTCCCTTCTCAGCTGGCCATTCCCGTAGCAAAATTATTCCATGATTATCAAGAAGAGCCTAATGACATGGTTAGAAGGATTCACCAATTGGTAGAAGTCCAGCAGGTCAGGGAGCAGGTGATGATCAGAGTTCAGGACCACCAGCAAAGGATCAAGCAGGTTTTTGATAAGAAAGCCAAGAAGGAGGAGTTCCAGATAGGAGACCTGGTACTGAAATGGGATGATCCTAAACAATACAAGGGCAAGCACGGAAAATTTGAAGCCCTGTGGATAGGGCCCTTCAAAATCTCAGAGGTTTTCTCGAATAACACATATTGGCTACAGGATTTGGAGGGTGAAGAAGTTTTCAGTAAATGGGCATTTTCTTAAAAAGTGTTTTGTCTGAGCCTTCTGTGGCTCCTGTGTTTTGTAAATATTGTCTTTTCTGTTCCTCATTTTTACTTTTATTGTTTCTACTTAGTAAATGACTCCATAGCCCAACAGTAAGGCACTGGAACTGCAAAATGAGTCCTTAGAGCATCACAGGGATGACTCTATCCCCCATGGAGCCTAATGTTAGTAACATTATTCGTCCGAGGCACAAGAGTATTCAGGATTGCAAATGGCGCGAGGAGCATTGGGCGCAGCTCACAGAAGAAATCTATTTTGGGCTTAAATCAAGCGAGCGGGCACTTCATTCTTCTGTGGCAATAATTCATTGACAGAGCAGAGCAGCGGTTGATGGGTTGTCACAGCTAACCGAGTCGCGCTAAGTATGGTGCAAAAGGGTTTTCAAGGGGCGTAAATCGCGATCAGTACAAGCGCAGTAGTTATTTCTCAAACTCGGGGTTTGTAAGTTCGGAGGGCGGACTATGTCTTTTAGTTGCACGAGATTGCGAGTTACGAAAAGTGCCCAGAGGGGGTCAACCTTCGCTGACCATCGCGTCTCAGGACTTCGCGAGGGGAGAATGCCAAAGTTTGATACTCTAGCTCGTGAAGCCGCGAGTTGCGAGAGGCGTTAGTACTTGGGCTCTAGCCGACGGTTACATGTAGAGAGCGCTAACCAGAAAGGGGGCCCGACCCGGATCGCCATCTCGGGGATCGGGAGTTTAGAAAAGGGAGCCGAGGGTCTTTGACCCACGAACTCGCGAATCGCGAAAGGGAAAGAACTTTTAAAGTTGGGCCCACAGTATCGGGGGGCAGTCTCAGCCGTCCATTTGAAGCAGACACCTGGCGCGCGATTAGGCTCCTCGCCTTTTTCCCCATCGCGGTTTCGAAGCGCAAAAAATAGCTCCATCATATCCCGATACGCAAAGTAGCAAGAGCATTTAGGACCTGGGGCCCATAGCAGCGTCGGGTGAATTTAGGACCATCAGATTTGAGAGAGACTCGTGGCACCCAATTGAGTCATCTCGACGTTTCTCCCATCGCAACTATGATAAGCAAGGTCCAACATCATCATATTCTCGATGCGCGAGGTGCCAGGAGTGTCCAGGACCCAGACCCACAACATCACCGAAGTGAATTCAGGACCGTCATATCTAGAGGGGTGCGTGGCACCAGATTAAGTTGCCTCGGCGTTTCTCTCATCGCAATTTCAAGAAGCAAGGATTAGCTCCTTCCCATTCGCGAACGTCGAGGGCGCCTTGGGGATAAGCACATGGTCACAGCCCGTGGTCATTTGGGAAAGAAAAGAGATGCTCAGGAAGGGCCGAAGTCGTCATGTATGTTCACAGAAGGAATTATCGCGATCTCCAAGTGCCATTTGATTTGACCTCGTCCCTAGTTTTCGCTTGGAGTAAATGAAGGCGAGAAGGGGTGGTTGAAACCTCTCCTCATTCATTAAATGTGAGGAATGGAGGGTCTAGCAAGTGGACTACTCGAGAGGGTCCTGTGTACCCATCTTTTTAGAGAAGCCATGTAGAGTTCTCGACTAGCCGGAGAAGGTCTGCACACGCTAACTCGACATTTACTGGCTCAGCTACTCCTCCCCTGCAAAGGCCATGCGAAGTTGAGGAGACGTCTGACGAAGGATTTCCGCCTGAAGATTGATTGAAGAGACGCTACACCTTGGAGGGTGAGCGCGCCTCTGTTGGGCAAATCTTCCCAAGTATATGTACTGAGTTTTTTCATTTTTGAAGGTATCGATGGTAGAGTACAGCTCCCGATTGTAAAGTTTTAGCACAGACTCCAGTTCTCTGGTTACGTATTGGTATGTAAGATTTCTTGTTTAATGGCAGACAGTCTTCTCACTCCATCTAGTTTTCATCTTATACTAAGAGAGCTCGTGATCAACTGATTCGCACGAATTATGGCAATTATGTTGTGATAAAGGTTTTATTGAGGCATTATTGTTTTCTCTGGTTTTTTGCATTTGAGCGTAAGAAGATCTTGCGTTTATATGTCTTCTTCCACAGTCTGTTAAGAACCTGATGTTTACGACAGACCTTTGCATCCCTCTGATACAACTCTTCCTCCTACTCACCCTTACTACAACTCACTGTCTGAAGTTACCTAAGACCTCACTTGCCCATGCATGCCTAGCCTAGTTTCGGAGTTAGAACCACATCGTTTGAGTTAACCTCCATTTGATCACCCCATTAAGAAAATCATGACATAAACTGATGGGCGTCGGGCTCTGCTCCTGCTACAATCCAAGGGTGACTTCTGACGCTAACAGGTTCGGAATGAACCTGAACTTCAACACAACCTACCATCTTGAGTCAGATGGACAAACTCAAAGAGTAAACCAAGTGATAGAAGATATGCTAAGGATGTATGTGATGGAAAAACCTTCTAAATGGGAAGATTATCTACACTTGGTAGAATTTTCCTACAACAATGGGTGTCAAGCATCACTGAAGATGAGCTTGTTTGAAGAACTTTATGGCAGAAAGTGCAACACCCCAGTAAGTTGGGACAACCCAACTTATAGGGCAGTTGTTGGGCTAGAGTTTCCCAAGGAAATGGAAGAGCAATTGTTAAAGATAAAGCAGAATTTGAAGGCTACCCAAGACAGGCAGAAAAGCTATGTAGACAAAGGTAGAACCCACATGGAATTTAAACTAGGTGATCATGTTTTCTTGAAGTTGAAAGCCAACAAAAGTTCCATGAAGCTGGGAAGTTGTTCCAAGTTGGCAACCAAATATTGTAGACCATTTGAAATCCTAGAAAGGATTGGACTAGTAGATTACATGCTTGCATTGCCTGCATCCATGACTATTCAAAATGTATTTCATGTATTTTCTCAAGAAGTATATACCTTACGCTAATCATGTGATTGATAGGAATGTTATTCAGGTGGATTAAGAAGGCACTTTGCAAGTGTAACCTATGTGCATACTAGACTGGAAGAGAAAGCAACTCCAAAATCAATTCATAAAGCTTGTAAAGGTTCAGTGGACCTGGTACAGTATTGAGGACGCAACATGGGAGCATGAAGATGTTATGCGGGCAAAGTACCCACATCTTTTTGAAGATTTTGGAAATCTTATTGTTGTTTTGTAAATAAGTTGCATTGAGGACAGTGCAAAAATAAGGGGAGGGGATTGTAACACCCCAAGGCCGAGCCCCTAATGAAATGTAATTATGTTTATAGGCTGGTGAGTCAAGTGTTTATAAGCTGGAAGACTTATGTGCTTATCAGGTCGGAGAGCCCAGATGCTAAGGCCAATGAGCCTAATTTTGTATATGTAAATAATCACATCATTAATAAAATTACATCGTTCCATGTAGACCGACCACGAAGAAATAGTTATGGGGGACTAAGCTCCACTAGGTAAGGAAAGGGAAGGGGCTAAGTGTCTAGGAATAGGGGCTAAGCTAGGGGGCTTACCTCTAAAGGAATAATATTATATTATTATTTCCTAGAGGCTAAGGTTTGACATAACCTATGTTGTCCTAATGTCCTAGGGAAAGGGAACAAGTGTTAAGTGGAGCTCATGCATCTTCAGGAAGACATGTGTCAACTTGGGCGCATGCAGTTTTTAGGTGGGAAAGTCAGTTCGTTGGGGGTTGCCTCACCATTTCTCGCAATCATCACCACTCTAGAAAGTCTTCCATACTCCCCACTGATGCACACACTGAGACAAGTAGAGCCTTGACACGGACATCCATTTCCTCCATCGTCAACCTCTGCAACTTTTGAAACCTACACACCCATGTTATGAAGCTAATTGTTTTTCCTGTGAAGCACAGCATGACTGCGTAGTGTCTGAGCCATATTACGCCTTAGCCTTTTTTGTTGTTACCCACATTTTCTCTGGATTGGTGTGGCTTGTTGTTATTACCAGAGCCCATACCCAATTTTTGTTGTAGTGGTTACTCACTAGACTTAGGAGTTGGATAGAAGAGGCAGGTTGTCAGTCCTGTGAGCAACTCTCTCCAGGTGAGAGAGTGTGTTGAGGAAGTGAGTTCTCCTACAGGGAGTCACGTAGCAGCTATAGTACTCTAAGACTTCCGGTCCATCCTATTTTTGAAGCCTTCGAAGGGAGGTGGACAGTTGATGGACTTGTGATAGTGAAGGTGTACACTCCTAGGGTGGCACAGGTGTGTGGAGAATGAGGGTCTGTGGCATGTGGGCATAAGTGGATCTTGGGAGAAAATCCTCCATGTTTATATGTGCAACTTTCCTATTGTCCTAACCAAGCCTAGGAATCCCTTGCCTAGTGGAGTTTAGTCCCAGCTCGAGGGTGACTCACTGCTGAGCGTGATGAGCAGCGTGGTCTAAGGTTGGGAGGTTCGTGGAAGTTCTGCACACAGTTGGTGGTCATCTATTAAAATATAAGTACCAAATCTTTGTTCTCTATATGATTTGTATCTTGAAATCAAGTTATAATGTTACTAGAATTGTCTATATATATTGCATGTATGTTTTATTGTTTTTTCCGCATGAATAGGTGTATGAACATAATGTTATAACTATTTAAATTGCATTATATAGATATGTATATAAATATAAAATGGTATCAAAGCATGAAATTTATTCGGTTGCATGGCCTAGCCTGTTGGTTTAAGGTCGGGGATGTCTCAAAATGGTATCAGAGAAAAAAAATCAAAGATACATATGATTAGGTAGCGTTACCCAACAGAAGTTGAGGGTCGGGGACATTACAAATTGGTATCAGAGAAGAAAAGCAAAGATACAAATGATTAGGTAGTGTTACCCGGCAGAAGTTGAGGGTCGGGGATGTTACAAATAATCTCAGTTGAGAACCAACTTAGTAAGACCTTTATAGAAACCAATATAATATCTTCATACACATAGTGCTTCTAACTTCACTTGCATGCTTCATACTTCATTCTTTTCACAACATCATTATACATATAGCTTCAAATCTTAGTCAAATTTAGCCTTCATGCCCTAGTGAGCCTCATAGCATCATTCCCATAATATAAACCCAGACTACAATATCACAACCTGGAAAAAAAACACACTTTGCAACATCACATACCTTCATTCCTTCATAGCACACCTTAAGAAAAAGAAAACCCCACATACTTCTCTTGCACACCTTTAGATCCCAAACAGACTCCACAACTCCTCTAGTGCACCTCAGATTTATTATGCACACCTTAGACTTCATTTGTTGCTTGTATTATCTTCAAATGCACACATCTATAATGTATTTATAGTATTTTTGTCCTCACTTTTGGGGTCGAGCTGTAAAGATTGGTCGAGTTGACCTGAATTTTTCTATCTAGGTTGTCTGACAAAAAAAATCATATCTCTTCATTCCTAGGGAGTTAGATGGAATGTCATATATATTTGGAAAGGTATCAAGATAATATTTCCAACCATATAACATATGCTCCTATTTGAGCTAGGTATCTAGGGTAAAAATTCCTTTCAAAGATAGGGTATCCAAACTGAGCATCAAAAATCTAAAAACAATATTTCCAACCATCTTCATCTTGCAATGTTTATTTTGGACATCTATAGTCTCCCCCTGTATTTGACATCAATTAAAACAATATTTCCAACAGATTTCCCTTCCACAATAAAACTACGACTTGTTGAAGGAGTTGATACTGATAAGTGGCTCATGATAGAAGAACATAGACTTGGGTGATGAAGGTGACAATAGTGATAATCAATAATACTTTCTTATTATTGATTTCATTTGTTAAATATATAAAGATCTCTCATCTTCCCCCTAAATCCCCCCCGCAACCCCCACCCCAAAAAATGTCATTGTGTAATATTGTATTAATTTATCTTCAATTTAATGATTTGTGGTTGAATTGATTTACCTAATTTCAATTAGGATTTACTTGTTATAAGTTTATATTACTTTTTTTCCAAGTTACAAAACCTAGGGAAAACCCCCGAGTAATTCCCCTCTTTTAAGGATGGTACTCAGGGTAAACCCTAGAATCCATTACAATAATATACTTGTTAAGAGCTCAACATGTCACGTATGGGAATCAAACCTGGGTGGGGAGGATAAAAATCATTCTTCCCAACCACCCAAGTAAGCCCAATTGACAATAAGTTTATATTACTTACTTATATGCTTGATCAAATTCGAGGAAGGTTTGTCTCTCACTTTTTTTACAAATTTAGAGAAGCATTTGGTGTTGGAAGCTTGAACATGGGACTACTTGCAAGGACTAAGAGAATTTATTAGGCAATCCTAGATACTTTCCTTGGTTTTATCTTATTGCATTTAGTAGAGTAATTTGTGAATTCTAGAAAAGGATTGAGTTGTTGTTGACTACTCTATTGATGAGTCTAACCCTACTCATTGGGACATTCCCTAGAACACTTAGTGCAATGTGTGGTTGTACATGAGGGGTATACTAACTCTATCTATAAGTGTGATTGAAGTCACACTTATATATTGGATGACCATGGCCACCATCCCAAAAAGTATATTGAATAAGATCATAAAAAAATGTTTCAAATACCTATGGTCTAGTATGAAGGATAAGATCAGCATTCCTTTAGTGAAATGGAAAGGACTGACTAAGCCTAAACATTTAGGAGGATGGGGTTTAAAAGACCCATCTCATTTATCAAAGGAAATGGAAGCTAAAGGGAATTGGAAAATGATAAGAACTAAAGAATTTGGTAGGACCTGATGAGGGAGAAGTGCATAGCCGCCATTAGCATATAAAAATGGATCAAAATGCCAAACAAGAGGGCTAGTGAGGGATCCATTTGTTGGAGAACAATGATTGGAGATTTTCACGCTATAGGAGATAACCCAGCATGGTGTATTGAGATTGGGTAAAAGATAAGAATAGGACCAGATTCATGGATAGGGGTCAAAATGCTCTTAGACTATCATAGGACTTAATTAATCACCTTCACACAAGGGATATTTTCCACATGACATATTTTTATGGTAGGGAAGAGAGGGGCATTAAGATGGAGGATTGCATAATAGTTTAGCCAAAAGGATGATTGGAGAGAGAATGGAAAAGATAAAAGTATGATATGATAGTATCCATGATAAGGTTCAAGGATAAAATGACTAAATTGCATTGGCGCAAAACAAAGTAAGAGACACACGTAAGGTTAATCTAGACTACAAAGTTTCCATTCAATAATGTGGAGTGTATAGTGAGGATTGGAGATGACATCTCATCTAGAAATTTAAAGCTCCCCTAAAATCCAAAAGTTTGTTGTGATTAATAATTAAAAAAACAAGGAGCTCGCTTGGGATAACCTTCAAATAAGATCATGGCAAGGACCTGGGTTATGTGTCTTGTGTAGAAAATACAAGGAAAGTGTTCTTCACCTCTTCCTATCATGACACTTCATCAATAAGGTATGGTCAACTTAGTAAAAATAATGACTGGGGGGAAATAAAATTGGGAAGGGTCCTCCTTAGAAGAGGCACTTCAAAATTGGTTGGATGATGAGGATATTATAAATGCATCACTCTCCCATAATAAAACTTTCTCTTCAGTGACGGTCCTCTACAAATTTCAAGGAGCATATACAACTTATCAACGAGATGAGAAGAAGAAGAGGCAAAGGTAGGTTAAATACTTAGAGGTAAGACAAATATTTGATGGAGCATCACAAGGAAATATAGAATTGAGTGAGGTATTTTACATATATTTGAATCACAATGATACCTTTTTAAATGTGGATTGGAGAATGAATACAATAATTCAATAGAACTTTGAGAAATGACTCTTCTTACAACATTAGATTTGGAGATAAGAGTTAAGGATATTTAGGTCTTTGGAGTCTGAAATCTAGTCATTACTTAATTAGAAGGATCCATGAAACATAAAAATATGACTTTACATGACATCGTTATGAGAGCATGGGAGTTGAATCCTCCTTCCAATCATTTTATTATAAATATGTGGCAAGGAAACTAAATCAAAAAGTAGAGTGACTATCAAAACAAGCATGTGGAGGGCAAGTAATTAGAAGTGACTATGTATATCAATGAGATAGAAAAGGCTCTTCCTCCAAGATAGATTTCTGATTAATATTTATCTTTTTATTAGAATGTTAAAATCCAAAGACATGATATTAATCTTTTTATTAGAATGCTATAATACAAAGAGATGTAATATATATATATATATATATATATATATATATATAATTTGAGCTTTCTATAATTCATTGTTAGTTATGGCATCTTTTATGTAAAATCAAAAACATCTATTTTTTATTTTAGATAATGGAAATAAAATAGAAAATAGGATAATAACCATTTTTTTTATTTTTTTTATTTTTATTTATGAAAAAATATTATTATCCCATTAAATAGAACATTCCTATTACTGTTGTAAGATGAAAATAGTAAAAATATCATAAAAAGTGTCAAGAGGTTAGTGTAAGATGACAATACTTAAAGTATCATCGAGACTCTCAAGAGGTATTTTTGAGTGTAAGACAATAATAGTGAAAGCATCATGAAGTCTCTCAAGTGGTATTGTTGTAATAGAATGGCAATTGTGAAAGTATCATCAAAATTCTCAAAATACATTTTTGTTGTAAGATGATAATAATGGAAGTATAACTCTCAAAAGTATATAAATAACTATAATTTATAATTTACAGTTTTAATAATGTAACTTGAATTATAAATAACTATAATTTATAATTTACAGTTTTAATAATGTAATTTGAATTATAAATAACTATAATTTATAATTTACAGTTTTTAATCATGTAACTTGAATAGTTGTATATATTTTTCAATTATTTAATTGATTTAATTTATTGTCTCTTTTTATCATTGCGGATAAATGTTGAAATTATCCTTTTTCATCTCTTAGTTGAAAAAGCAATGGCATATTTTGTTATTCCATTATTAGTGTTGGGATATTGTGTAATAAAAATCCCTTTTTTCAATGTTTCTAATATGTAAAAATGCAATACTTATAAAAACTAATGCACTAATGGAGACATTTTGGACTCCTAACGAGCAATTTCATCCGGAGATATTGTATGCATATGCAATACAAAGCACAAGAGGAGGTAGTGTTGATATTTGAATTGTACATGTATACATTCATTCAGTTTCTTTTTTTTAAAGGCTTATTAGAAATCCCAATGCAAATTATGTCGATCCAATTTTTAATGGAAAGTTTTGATGTTTATGTGTCCATATCAATTTTGTACACATTAAAATAGAGAAATTGACATTGACACTTAGAAGGATTTGAAATCTATTTGTGTATTTGTTATTGGAAATAAGCTTTTACTTTACCTTTCGGCTGGATATCAATACATTTTAGCACAAATAATTACCTTAAAAATAGTTAAAATAGAATAAACATAAACCATGGTCATTTACATAATTGTGCACTAAGTTAGATAAAGAGATAAACATTTGCACTAACTCAAGATGCAAAAAACAAACTAGAATTATAACGCATATACAATATTGGTTAAATCCCAAGGGGTTAGCTCAACTAGTTGTTGCTAATGTTGCCATGCATTTGACTAGTTTTGTGCCAAAAGGTGACCAATTTTAAACATTTTGGGTTAGGCGTACTAGTCTATGCTAATTGGTTTACTAGGGATGTCATCCATGAATGTGGGGAAACATCCATTAGTTTTTCCCATGAAATTCTCCTTGGATATATATATATATATATATATATA
>ML787428.1:646657-661060 GCA_009831015.1 Picea engelmannii
ATTTTCCAGATTTTGTTTAGTATGGGGATTTTCTAGGGACCATCTCCCCAATTTTTGATGGTATTTATGATGTTGTTTCTTTCTCTACTAGTTTTTCCCATGCTTTGAGAGGCCTGATCCCAAATTAACCCGTTGATAGGGAATTGGTTGAGAATGTGCTCCATGGCTTCTTCCTACTACTGACAGAGATGGAAGATTGAGGTTCCTATGAAACATATATGCCTGAGATTATCCCAAGTCAAGATTTTATTTTGAACTAAAAGCCAAATAAAAGTGGAAACTTTTGGCCATAGTTTGGATTTCCAAATGATGTTCCACAAGTGCTCTTTAGGTAGGTTGTGGAAGTTTTCCTGTAGATGATATCCTTCTTTGATTGTGAAGTTTCCATTGGGGGTATACCCCCAATGAAGAATATATGGATCCTCATTGATACAGGTCTTACTTTGGTTTACATGTCTCTCCAAAGTTGTAGATCACAATCTACTAACACATGGAGGTATTGAGGGAACATTTTCCAGCTACGCCAAGGAGGGTGAAGAGGGGAATCAATGCATAGGTCCACCACTTTGAGGAGCTTCAAATCTTGGATGTGATCCTGATAGGGATGAAGGTAATCCTTTGATTTCAATGGGGGGAATTGCTACCAAGAGTCCTTCCAAAACAAAGCATTTTGACCATTTCGAATTTTCGAGAAAACATGAGCCTAGATGAGTGGTCGATTTTTCCATGTTGCATTCCATATGTTAGAGCCTTGTATCTGTTATTTAAACCTAATGAGTTGTGCTTTAGGGGTGTGCAGAGTGTATTTGTGCTTCCAAATTTTGGTCCATAGTTCTGCTGGATATTTGAGCCATCGCCACCGGATATTTTCCCCCATTGTGTTGTTTAGCTTACATGGGTCCCCGATGCCTAATCCACCCAAGGATTTGGGTTTACATACTTTACCCCAACTGAATAGGGCCCATTTTTTGTCGGGATCGTGACCATGGAAAAGGAAATTCCTCTGTAGGTTCCTTATAATTTTGATGACATTTTGTGGGGCTGCAAGGGCAGAGAACATGTAGGCATGGATATCTTGAAGCAGAGATTTCAGGAGGATTAGCCTCGCCAAGAGGTTGAGAGATCTGAAGGTCCAGTTGCTAAGGCGATTGGAAATAGAGAGGATAAGGGAGTCCCAAGAGATATTGCAGACAACAGAGTCTGAAAGAGGGATTCCCAAGTAGTGGGATGGAAGGGCACATTTTGGTATGCTTAGCAGGCAAGAGATATGAAGATGGATTGTTGGGGGAGTGTTGAAGAAGAAGAGTTGAGATTTATCCAAATTGAAGGAGATGTCAGAGGCCTCACTGAAGTTGTTGAGAATTTTTTTGAGCTTACTGGCTTCATGTGTAGTGGAATAGTTCATGAGCATGGTATCATCCACAAACTAGCTATGGGAGGCAGCAAGTTGTAGCCCATGACGATGGAGGCCTTGAAGAGAGCCATCAAGAATGGAGGATTTGATGTAAAAACCTAAGCCTTCTCCCATGATGACAAAAATAAAGGGGGACAGGGGGTCCCCTTTTCGAATGTCTCGGGTAGGGGAGAAGGGTTTTGAGGGGACTCTATTAAGAAGACAGAGGAGATGAGATTCATTATCCAACAAATCTAGTCGTTGCCAAAGTCGAAGGCTAGTAGGAGAGCCTTCATGCAGTACCAAATTAGTTGGTCAAAATCCCTTCAAAGGTCAAGTTTGATGAGCATACCTAGGGTACGAGTGGTCTTGAGAGATTGGATGACTTCATGAACCAGAATGACACTATCCATTATTTTCCTTGCCTCCACATAACCTGATTTTTTGTTGGATATGATGAAGGGGAGAATGGGATTGAGACATAGAGAAATAACCTTGGAGATGATTTTGTAAATTACATTGCAGAGTTTTATCGGCCTAAGGTTCTTCGTATTAGTAATTTGTTCCTCCTTGGGAATTAGGGTGAGAAATGTGGAATTTAGAGCAGGAAGGAATTTTCCAGAAGTACGAGATTCCTCTGCCAACTGCCAAACCTCTTCACGAATCATTGGCCAACAGTGGTGAAAGAAGTCTGTGGTGAAACCGTCTGGCCCAGGAGATTTTCCCAAGGGCATGTCCTTGACTTCTTGATCCAGTTATGCCTACGTGATGGGATGCATTAGGGCGTGATTCTGTTATGGAGTGATTAGGGATGGAATATGTTGAGTGATGTGATTAATATATGGAGTTATATCAATGGGAGGCTCTGAAAGAAGCCCCTTGTAATAATTAACCAGCTCAGTTTCTATTTCTTCATGGTTCAGAATGATATTACCTTGAGCATATTCAAGTTTTTTGATGTGATTGATGAAGCACCTGTGGATCATGGAGCAATGAAAGAACTTGGTATTATTTTCTCCCTCCTTGAGCCATTGCACATGAGATTTCTATTTCCATAGAATTTCCTCTTGCTTGTGTTGTTCTTCAAGCTTCTTCTTTAAGAGTTCTTCCTCCTATTGTTGGGCTTCTGTGTGACCTGATAGAATTACCTCCTGTTGAATGTCCTCTAGTCTCTGCTCTAAATATTTATGCTCTTGAAAAATATTGTCAAATACTTCCTTATTACAATGACGAATTTGTTGCTTGAATTTTTTTATCCTTTCTTAGAATTTGTACATATTGGTGCCATGTAGAATCTCTTCATTGGCCAACCAGGTGTGGGATAGCTTAAGAAAATATGGATGGGTTAACCAGAATTTTTCAAACCTGAAGGGTTTGAACTTAGGAGTAGCTATCATGTTCATACAAAGTTGGATTGGCCAGTGATCCGATCATGATTTTGGGAGAATAGTGGCTTCCACCATGGGTCCTTCTATTATCGGATAAATTGGTAGGTGTGGACACTAACATATCTCCCTAGATCCACCTATATCTAGAAAAAAAAACACCAGAACATGACGCTTTCCTTAAGTTTTAGATATTGAATTTACTAACTAAAGAGGGATAGGTGACATACCGTTTAAACGTCGCTTCCTCTTGCCATCATCGTCCTAGCTCCATTCCAACACTCATACAATGATGATCCTCCAAAAGAACACAACCAACCAAAGTGATAGTAATAGCATAAACTCAATATAAACCTATGTATGTGATCAAGGAATCATACAATAAAACACAGCAAGCTTTATAGGAAAGAATCATATTATTGTATCATATCGAATGTGAAAGAGAGATTACAACCATGGCCTTGATGTCGCAAGGTCCCTTCCAACTATCCTTCCTTCCCCACACACTTCCATTCTAATAATTCTGAGAGCACAGATCTGATAATATTCACAATCTATCTTGACAAAGGCAAAACTCAAAGACACTCCACCCAAGCTAATAATTCCAAGCCAAATCCAACTTAGCCCCTCTCCATGAGAGCTCCTCTCCGTTTATAAGCTAAAGAGGATAAGGTGAGGAGGTTAGGATGATCCCACTAAATCATGAAAGCGAGTAAGATCCAAACCATTCGGATGCCACCTCACCATCGAAGTTTCTCCTTCTAGAAGATTCGAGAAAACGCTCGTTTTTCCCACATGTAAACATTCTCGCACCCTGCCTATAGAGAAGACTGCGAACTCCTCGTGAACTAGCTATGATGCAGCTTGCGAGAATTAGGCATTCTCGCACCCTAGCTATAATGCATCCTATGAACTTCCTTTTTTATAGGGTTTTTACAAAGGAAAATGCAACTTCTTTTCTCATGAAAAGTTCTTCTCTCTTCTTCCTTCAGGAACTCATGCCACTGACCCCTATGAAGACTACAGATAGGTTTACATCATTAACGGTCATAGGGATGACGAAAATAATGTGTAACACCTTCCAGCATTAGGTTTTCTAAAATTAGGAAATGATCTAGCCTACAAGCTATTTGTTGGGTCTAGAACATTTATTGGACCAAGTAAAGGGGCCATTTCTTGTTTCAATGTCCACTAGTTTGAGGCGGTCAATGAGGTCCCTACGCTTGATGCTATCCAGGTCGAGACATTTCTTGAATCCCCTTTTTTCTTCAAGGGTGAGGATGATGTTAAGATCCCCTCCTACTATCCAACGCTTGTGACCTACTAGAGCACCAAGATAGGAAATGTTGTTGAGGAAATTATTTTTCTCTTAACTACTCTGTGGACCATAGGCATTGGTGATTAATCCATCTTTGTTGGAACCAATGGCTTGATAATGAGAAGTGAGGGTACTGACAGTAGAGAGGGCCTAATCAATAATGATTGTGGTAGGATTCCAGAGGATGGATAGACCCCCTACTACCCCTTTTGAGTCAGTATAGACAAAATTACAATGGTGCCAACATCTCTTGAATAGTTCCTCAACTGTGTCTCTTGCACATTTGGTTTCTTGTAGTAGCAGAATGTCTGGATCCTCAAACTTAATGCAATTACGGAGAATCCTTTGTTTGGATCTCCCATTTAGGACCCTAATATTTTGGGTGATGATCTCCATCATAAAGAGTTGTGTGGGGTAGAAAAGAAACTCTCGATGAGACATTGGATCTGACCCGAGTTGATCATATAGTTCACTGCTTCCTTTATCAGTTGTTGAGCCAATTTGTGCCCTTGTCTCCTGCTTTATTTGGGATTCCTTCTAGGATCTCGGTCTGGGTCTGGACTAATTCCTAGTCTAGAAGTGGCTCCAATAGTGGAATCTTGGAAAAACTTGTCGACCTTCCGGAGTTGCTCGAATGGTATGGTCTTCAGATCTTGTTTATTGAGGGCTTCCTTAGCTTGTCTAGATCTATGTCTACTAGTTCTTTCTCATCCATTTGCATTGTAGTATCTTATTGTAGTTCTAGTTCTTCTTCTTCAAAGTTCTTAGCAGGATTTGGATGGACTTGGGAGTCAAGATTTATGAATTGTTCAAGAATTGGATTCTGGTTTTGTTTCTCTTTACCTTTGTTGTTTTGCAGGTCCGCTGACTTATGAGGATTCTTGACCTCTTTTGATTCTGGTAGATTTTAGAGGGCATAGAAGGAGTTATTGTTGAAGTTCCTAGCCTGCTACTATGGTTAGGTTTTTTCTGAGGTTGTTTCTTGTGGTTCATGATTGGAGTGAAGCCCTCTTTTTGTTTCTCTTCAACAATTGGCTTTATTAGAGCATTGAGAGGGCAGTCCCTGAAGAGATTCCCATGTTCATGACACTTCCTGCAATGAGAAGGGATGTGTTCATAATCGATGGTTTGGATCCATTCTTCGTCTTGGTGTTCCAAGGTGACTAAGCCCGATAGGGCTTTGGAGATGTTCATGTAAACGCATATGCGGGCATAAGATGTGTATCTCCTTTGCTTGGTTGCCTCTAAGGATTTAACATGTCTGGCTAGAGTATTTCCAATACCCATTAGGATTTCTTCAAGCCAGAACTCCAAAGGCAAGGAGTAGAGACAGATCCAAACCAGGGCAAAGGAAAAATCCTCCTTCTCTGGGTAGAAGCGGTCTGTCTAGAAACGTAGGTACAATCTCGCAAATTTGTACAAGTAGGGACCATTTTCAAAGATATGATCTTTGTCCTCCAGGTTGTAAAAGATGACAATGAAGAACACTTTCGAGCTTAGCTGAATCTCATAGTCCCCTTTTGGATTCAAACAAAACCTATAAGTATTTAGAAATCTATAAATTAGACTAAAAGATAAACCACTACGTTAACTAAAATGCACAAAACAAAACCTAAAACCATAATTGTTGGCATAGGGGAAGACCTAGGGTTCAATGCACCAACAAAACCCTAAATACCAGCCCTTTAGGCAACACCTGCGAAGCAGATGAAGTCTCACCCGAGGTAGAGGCAGGGGTGGTTGCAGGACTCAGATGTCTGCAACCTAGCTGGGACACAGATCTGTGATTACAATACCTTAACAGAGCATTTAGCAGTTATCATTGTTGGCACAGGGGTAGACCCAAGGTTCAACGCTACAACAATGCACCAACAAAACCCTAACTACCAGCCCTTTTGGCAACACCTGCTAAGCAAATGAAGTCTCACCCGAGGTAGAGGCAGGGGTGGTTGCAGGACTCAGGTGTCTGCAACCTTAGCTGGGACATAGATCTGTGATTGTCATACTTAACAAAGCACTTAGCACCCACAATTCATCAATATTCAACCATTATCTACTTCGTAGATAAAACAGAGCATCACATCATTCATCCAGATATGATGTACCTAAGCACTTATCATAGAGAAGTAGGTTAGATCTAATAGATTCAGGCACTAAGCACATTCATATAAGTCAGATCTATCATCCATATACATCCTTAGAACAAAGCATAAATAGATCTATCTATCTATATCAAAGCACTTAGCAAATAAAGACATAAACACATCAAGACATCGCACAAAGTAGAGAAACACAACATATACGTGGTTCACCCCCACCCTGGGGCTACATCCACCAACTCTTCTTCTTTATTATCTTATTCAATAGGTTACATGCACAGAGCCTCAAAATCCTACTCTGCATAGGACTGGAGATCTGCGCAGCTCGCTAGATCCTCCTTCCCTGAGTAGATCTAAGCACGCAGCCTTCCACAACCTCTTACAAGGACTTTCACTCAACTCTACAAGTCTCACACAGTATGAACATAGCACTTGCAATCTTGACCACACAGATCCAACTTTAGCACTTAGCTATTCCTTATGATCTATCTTCATTACGTCACCTAGTCTTCTATTTATACTTTACACAATAGCCCTAAACATGGGTAAACCCATGGGCTGACATCCCATACCTGTTACATAATCCCAAATCCAAAAAAGGGAGCGAGATCCTGCGATCTCTGCTCTACCTTCGACAGGTTGTCGAAGTCCCAAAAATAGGTCAAACTTGACCAAGGATCTCCAAAACTTGGTCAAGGGCCAACAGGTCCCCAACACTCACATGTGACTTGTCCTGAGTCACTCTGATCTGGATAATTTAGCTTCGAAAGCCTCGATCTAAGCTTGAGATTCTTCGACTTGTTGTTGTGCCTTAGCCTCCTGTTCAGTGAACTCTTGGATGACTGCAACGTTGACAGGTCCCTTTAGGTGTTGTTCAGCTGCAGTGACAACCTGCTCCAGTTATGCTCCTCGGCTTTGAACCTCTATAAACAATTGGTAAGCCTTATCTTGTACAGGTTGGAGCCTATTAGTTACTTCCATAACTTTGCTCTGGATAGTGTGGATCTGTTGTTGGGTAGTGCACTACTCCTCGGATCGCTTCATTCTTTCCACAACTAACAGGGGCTTCAGTTGTGCTTTTATTGTTTCGGCTTGATACTTCACCTCTTGGAGCTACGACTCTAGTGCCTTCAGTTCTGGATTCTCAGTGATTTGCTCATAGGTCTGGGCACTGTGATTAGTAAGTTTCTTACATTCCATAGCAAGGGATTTTATTCTCTCAACTGCACTTTGAGCAGTTGCTTCTCTTTGATCCCTTACATCCTGTGGGGTCTCGGGCACTGTGCGGAGCTCTAAGTCTGCGATGCATTGGTGTAGGTGTTGGATAACTTCTATGATCTTCTCTACCTAGTGTGTGACTCGATCCTCTACCTTTACTTCTACGACTATCACAGAGCGAAGTGCTATGTTGATCGCTTCTTTCACTTCAATTTGCTCCGCGAGCAACTGTTATTTTCCTTGTTGTAGTTGTTCTTTTTCTTCATCAAAATTTGCTTGGAGAGCAATATTTTCTCGTGTTGCAGCTCGACGTTGCTCTAAAAGTACTCCTTGCACTTGTGTCAAAGCCTGGGTGGCTTGTTCTATTTCCTATTATGCTTGTCGAAGGTGAGCTTCGACTGTCTCAGCTAGTCGATGGAGTTGGGTTGGCTCATCGCCCAACTCTGGTTCTTCTAATGGTAGGGGCACAGTGGAGACTGTGCGGCTAGACTGAAGGGCTTGTTGTACTCCTCGAAGTTCAACTTCAATCCTATCATACATTTCCTCCTACTTCACTCTTTTTTTCTATGCTATCTCCAGTGAAGCATCATTCAGGGCGGCTATGATGAAGTCAAAATCATCAGAGGTGAGGACAGTCTGCATCTTGGTCATGGAGGCTTTCAATTTCTTCCGGGAAGAAGGTTTCGAGGGGGAAACCTTCCTCTTATTCAAAGGGTTAATCTCATCTCTAGGTGGTGTTACTTCGCCTGGTCTCTGTTCATCTTCTACTTCATCACCACCCCCTTGGTCAGGTGACATGGAAGCAGTCTTCATTTAGGTGTTGCTTAAGTTTTGGACTTCCTCAATCTTCTTTTGTCTGCTAATTCTGAGTGAATTATGTTATTTATGAGTGTCTTATGGGCTATCAATATGAGATATCTCTGCGGGGTTGGCCGGGATAAGGAGTTCAACGGACCATTCCTTAGTGATCTCTTCAAGGTCTTCATCTGTAAGTTTGTAATATGACTGGAGCTGCTCTTGATGTTCATCCGCTCACGTTGTAATGTATATAAAGTGATGATCTATGCTAAACTTCATTAGTGGTCGGAACCTTTGTAGGGTGTTCAGAGTCATGTGAGGCTCGTCTTCGATGGCTTGCTTTAGATGGAGGTAGTATGTATGAAACACAACGTTCGACTGCCACTATTTGTTCATATCAGTTGAATACCAAAGGGTAGTGAACTTTGCGACAAACGGTTCGAACGATTCTATGTCGGGGAAGGTCTCTCCTTACGGCATCTCCCAGGAAATAAATGCAATGAGGACTAGTAGCCATCTGAAATAAAATTCATAACCTTGATTCTGTGCTTCTCGAGAATATAGTTCAGACTGGTTAACTAGGTACTTCACTAGTTCATCTGTACACCTTCTGCGCACTTCCCTGCGAGGTCAACAATAAAGTTGGTGCCCTATGTAGGTCAATTCTTCCTTACTAACTTTCTAGCTATCATTTGACATGCAAGGCTCACTATGCCACTCTGGATGGAAGCTACCTTGTAGCCTCTTGCTCCCTTCTCAATGTCGCCATATGTATCCTTGATATTTTGTGCAAGTGCGTGATCTGCGACTTTTCCTGGATAAAAGTATTGTGGGTCGGGTCCTTGCATACTTAGTCCTGTGATCCTGTGGATCAGCATTGGTTCAACTATAATGCGACGGTCTAGCCATAAGTAACCCCCATGGTAACATGACAGTAGCAACTTGACACATGCATTGACTTACTGGTGTCTTTTGAAGTGTGGGATCTTCATGAGATTCAGCAGGGTGGACTGTGCGAGGTTCATTGTCCACGACTGAGGGATGATCTTCGAGTTCTTCCCTTTAGTTCTAGTTAGGTACTTGTATGGGGCGAGTATACCATAGATCTTTTGATCTCCAAGGTTGAAGTCGTTGAACTTCAACGCTGTGATCTTGTCCTTCTCTGTTCGAATTGCTTGTATCCCCTTCGGGAGGTACGCAGTGACCATAGTGTACTCGAAGTCTCTTGTCACACTATCACGATTCATCGTGCCATCCAGAGGCGGGATGTAATCAGGAAATATGGACGGAATCAACAACGCATTTTCTAGGTCATCTTTATGCTTGGTTATCTTCTCTACTGATGGTTGGGATGGCTTTGATCTGGGAGCAGTCGACGGAGAGGCTTGCAGTCCTCTCATCAATGATGCTTGTACACCTGTAGAGATCGACATGACTCTTTCAGTCATGAGATTGATCAGAAATTCTTCGACAACTCTCTCTGCAACACTGAACTCGTCTGACATACACACTCGGGGTTGGAAATATTTGGGTTCGAGGAGTAACTTAGACAATGCAATAGGATATAAGGCAATAGCGCAATGATCACTGTGTAAAAAAAACAAGTCTTCGCTCTCAAATTCACGATTACCAAAAGTGTTCTCGGTGCATGGCGCGATAGGATAAATAGATAACTTAGCAACATATTTCTTGCAATGGTCGAGAGGCCTTCATTAAATTTGTTATGTCTAGTGGTGAACCATAAATGCCTTTCTACCCATTCGGGGGGTTGGTCAAACAGTTATATTGTTCCCAATGGCTATATTTCTTCGCCATGGCGAAGTGCCATGTAACGTTGTTCTGTTATCCCGGCGAAGCTCCAATTTTGAAAATTTTCCTTCTGTGAAAATTTTCGATCTTAGCTCTCTTCTTACTTAGTTTTCTAGCTTTCTTTCCAATGAGCTTCGTCTCGGTATTCCTTTTTCCATTCTGATTCTTATCTTCTTCTGGTATAGTTACTTCGCACTATTAGGATTCTTTCTTAAGAGTCGAGGGTGATACTTCTTCTTTATCTGGAATAGGTACTTCAATCTTTTGTGGGTCTTCTAGTGTTCTTGCAACTTCAACATCCGGGTCTCTGGTGTTAAATAGCTTCGATATGTTCTCCTGTTTTTCAATCAAGTGTGAAATCCTTCTAGTCATGACATCTTTTAACTCTTGCTTCTTCTGCTCTAAAACTTCTTTTTCTTCTTTCCTTCTGGCCTGATCTCTTTCAATCCAAGGTTTTCCTAGTAACAGGGTAAATGGGGAAATGTTCTCAATAAATTTAATAATCTCAAAATCTTCCTCTGTCGAAGTTCCATTGGCATTCATAGATATCTGGGTGAGCTTTCCACATAGGTTTATCATCTTTCCTTTGAATAGTCTTATTCCTCCTAATGAAGGAATCATAGTAGGCCTTCCTATAGCTTCACAAGTTCTTTCTGTCATGACATTCACCTGTGTTTCCTCATCTAGAACACAGTCAATGTCGAAGTCTCATATTCTTGCTTCAAGGCATTATTTTTCTTTGAAGATCTCTGATAAACTGACATGTTGATTGTCATTCAGGGTTTCTTTTATCTGTAGCAATACTTTCTCAGGTTCTTTCTGGGGTTCTGCCATTTCTGGATCTGCCTCAAGTTTTTCTTGTGTCATGTTCATTCCTTCAAGCTTAGCAATCATTCTAGGGCAATCCAATACTTCATGGTCCATAGCTTTGCAACAAAG
The DNA here is from genome assembly GCA_009831015.1 of Picea engelmannii. Taxonomy (NCBI): domain Eukaryota; kingdom Viridiplantae; phylum Streptophyta; class Pinopsida; order Pinales; family Pinaceae; genus Picea; species Picea engelmannii. The sequence goes on from ML787428.1 coordinate 657,617, forward strand.
ACAACTAGGTCTTCTTCCAGGGCATTCCTTAGCAAGATGTCTCAATCTTTTGTAACTGTAACAAAGGGTTAATCATCTCTTTCTTTTAAATGACTCCCAGCTCTTTCTATACTGCGTGCCATGGTCATAGTGGCTAACCTGCAAACATTTCTTTCTAGTATCTTGCATCCACTTATTAGTCCAAACATTCTTTTTATGCATAGGTATAACATATATTTCACTATTCTTATCAGATCTATGCATATCAAGCCTTCTTTCATCTATTAGTGCCCTAGTTTTCAAGTTAGGACAAAATCTATCAAACATACCTAGATCCATACTTTAGAAACAAAACTTTCCACTTATCTTACTTCTACAGAGCACTAAGCTTTCAGATCTAGAAATTTTCACTATTCTTACCTTTATCAGAGTATAGAGCTTGCAGATCATACCTCTTTTAGTCAAGAATTCTCACTTTTACCTTTCTCAGAGCACAAATCTTTCAGATCTTACCTCTTTTCTTCCGATCAGACTTCTTTTCTTCAACATAGAGCTTCTTAAACTAAGTAGAGTATTGTGCACTAGATCGACATATCTACACATAGAGATTTCACAGTTTTAGGATGGATCTTTGCACAAAGATTCTTCTTCCTTAGTTCCCAACAATCACAGTTTCAGGTCGGATCTTTGCACAAAGTTTCTTCTTCCTTAGTTCCCAGCAATCACAGTTTTAGGTCCCAGCAACGAAACCATTTGTTGGCACAGGGGCAGACCCAGCGTTCAACGCTACAACAGCGCACCAAAAAAACCCTAACTACCGGCCCTTTCGGAAACACCTATAAAGAATATGAAGTCTCACCCGAGGTAGAGGCAGGGGTGGTGTAACACACCCACTACGGCATAATAAAATTTTCGCTTTTCCTCAAGGGACGGAATCCCCGAAGTCCTACGAGGGCCTAGCGCAGGCTAGTTCTTCCCTGTTCACCTCCCTGTGATCGTGGGTTAGGACCACAGGCCAAACAAACCAGGCGCCTTTTCATGTTTCGCGACTCAATGATACAAGTGAGTCCAATCTTAAAGGTAGAATGGCGAGGGGGCTCCGGAATGAAACCATGGACGTAGATCTGGGCATCCAGATTCTGGTCGTCCAGATCTACCCATCGCTTAATGACAAAGCACTAGCTCCCTTTCTTTAGTCCCTATCTCGATAGAACCACATACACACCTAAATGCAAGCGCCTTTCACAACTCGTGACCTCGCAAGTCATGAGTCGAAGACCCTCGAATTTTTTTCACCAATTGTCAATACCTGAGATTCCGATATGGTATGGCCCCTCCTTATTAGCGCTCTCCGCACATGACCACCGACTAGGGCTATCTACTAGCCTTGCTCGCAACTCACAAGTTCGTGAGTTGAAAGGTTGAACCTCTGGGCCCTTTTTTTACAAAACCCTAAGACGCGAAAGTCAGAGAAGGTTTGACTCCTTTCGGGATTCTTGGAACTCGCAACTTCGCAACTTGAGTTGTTGGCCCTTGGTGCTCATTTCTTATGAGAACCCAAAGTACGAGAAGTCAACAGGATGTTGGCTCCCATTTCAAACAACACGTGTCCACTACCTGTCACCACTTCTCCCTCTCTCTGGGCATCTTATCGTTACACCACCTGTCAACCACGTGGGTCCCACCAAGAAGATGTGCCACATGTTGCACAAGCTCTCGCAACTCGCAAGATCGAGACTTCTACAGTCGAAACTGATTCCCCTCAACCTCTGAGAACTCGATATGCGATATGGCAAGGAGGTCCTGACTCAATGGTTGCTCCTACTTCTCGCTATTCGGGACTTCGCGACTCCAATGGTTTGGTCTTCCACCTCCAAACTCACGAATCCCCGATACGTGATGTATCGAGACGTAAGATCCCACGGCTGTCCTTCCTCTTTGGTCAACAACCCAGATCGTGTCGCGATCTCGCGACTCGGGACTTCGTGACTCCAAGAGCCTGGTCTTCCACCTCCAAACTCACTAATCCTTGATACGCGAAATATCGAGACGTCAGATCCCACAGTTGTCCTTCCTCTCTTATCAACGGCCCAGATCGCATCGCGATCTCGCGACTTGGGACTTCGTGACTCTAAGAGCCTGGTATTCCACCTCCAAACTCACGAATCCCTGATACACGAAATGGTCAGATCTCTGCCACCTTTCCTCCAATAGGGACGGTCCCGATCTCTTCGATACTTTTGGGACGTAGTCGAGTTCACTCTCCCGCCTAACTAAAGGTTAAGATCGACTACTTATAGATCTCTGATGGGTCCCTGAGATCTACGATCCAGGATCCCATCGCTATTTGCGAAGGCTGAAAGGGCAAGGTGTTAACGCCTACGCTCCTTTTCTAGATCCATCGATGTTGAGAGGCTTGGGGTATTCTTGAAAGGGTTTCGACCGTTCATTTACCAAGCGATAGGGTATTTTCTTTCTATATTTGAATCTCGCTATCCCTTCTGAGCTTGAATCACGAAGTTCAAACTCTCGTAGCTTCAGGATCCCATGACCCAAAGACCTTAGAAATCTACTCTTTCTTGCATAAGGGTTCCAGACCTAGATTGCATGAACCCTCAGATGGTTCTTGGGCAATTATCCCTGATCTTAATCGTGTCTCTAGTAAGGTTCAGTACGGTTACAAGGTTTATGGGGTAATTCTCAGAAAAGGGTACTCTCAAGGGGCCTTCCCAGAATATTACGAGAAACTAAGCAATTAAGATGATTCTCGGTGGAGCGAACTCATGTCCCAGACTTAATCATTTGTGCAAAAAAAAACTATGGCATGTAATCATACATAGGCATCCATTCTATCGAATCAAACGTTAGGTAAACACTTCTATTCAGAACTATTTACAAGCACATAAAACTGAACATGCGATTATGGCATTAACTTCAAATAACACTTATCATAAATAACGCCAGAGGTGATGCAACTACTGAGAGGGGTTCTCATTTCCACCCAACCATAGGCTCAGCGACTCCCAACGGATTTTCCACTATCCACCCCTGAGTTGAGACCACGATGTTGCGAGACTGCGTCTCAATTTGCCAATGATCGAGAACGAGGGTTACTCTCCACCTTCTCTGCTATCACTCACTCTGCATATCTCTAGAGTTCTTCCACCTTCCCTCGCGTCTTCCCCCTCCATGCTTCTTCCTCATGCATTTCCCTCTTGCGAGGTTGCGTGTGGCATGACTTCCCTCGCGGTGGTCAGGCCCGAGGCTCCTACGGATGGGTGGTTCACTTCCCTCATCCCTCATTAATTCCTGAGGAACCTTCTACCTACCAACCTGCGAGTAATTTATTTCAGGCCAGTGATTCGCTCTTGGTTCTCCGGGCCAGTGAAGTCCAAATACAGTATTGGTTTCGGTGGAAGTTAACGCCACCTTTCCAGGTGCCTTCCACCACCTTTCTTCAGCCAT
>ML787428.1:675382-687118 GCA_009831015.1 Picea engelmannii
TGTCTATAATTGATACACAGTCTAAGGGTGCCATCCTTCTTTTTCACAAACAGGACTGGTGCTCCCCACGGGGACACGCTGGGTCGAATGTAACCCTTATCCATCATTTCTTTCAATTGTAATTTGAGTTCTACTAACTCAGGTGTGCTCATCCGGTAGGGTATCCTAGACACCGGCACCGCTCCTGGTGTGAGTTCTATCAAGAAGTCAATGTCTCTTCTCGGAGGTAAACCCGGTACCTCTTCCGGGAACACATCTCTATATTCTCTCAGGACAGGGTGATCATCGGGGCTTGGTTTAGCGCCTTCGATTATTTTCAATACCTGTATTGCATATAGGGGACATCCCTTTTAGCAATACTTTCTCATTTGCAGGGCTGATATTTGCCTCACCGAGACCAGTTTTCGGATCCCTTGGAGGGTTATCCTTTGTCCTTCTTTGCTCACACATTCTAAGGTTTTATGGTAACAGTCCAATTTGACTTTATGGGCGGCCAGCCAGTCCATACCAATCAACAGGTTGTATGACCCTAGGGGTAATACATTAAGGGTTTCTTGGGTGGGGAATTTACCCAACATTAACTGGCAGGCTGGTATGGCTTCTACCACCTTTCTTTTGGTACCAGTGGCTAACTGTACCAACCATGGTTTAGTTTGCTTCTGTGGCTGTATTTTACACTTATCAACAGCTCTAGGGGATATATAACTCAAATTTGAACCAGGGTCAATCAAAACAGACACCAGATGGTTGAAAATCATACCTTCTATTTCCACCACTGAAGCTTGGTGGTCAGCTTGGTTATTATCCAAGGCTGCATAGATCTGTGGAACACTCCTTGCCACATCATTGACCGTGGTAGCTTCCTACATGTTATAAATTTTCCGACTGTTCTGTTGTCAGTGTGGACAGTCTCTCTGGAGATGCTCTCCTCCGCAATCCCAACATTCCAAAGGTTTCCTCTTTGGGTTATCAGTCTTTACTGGTATAGGTCCAGAAGTTTTATTTCCGTCCACCGAGGGAAAGTTCTGCTGGAGTACACTCCGAGTTGGGAAGTTCATTTTGGGGTTCTTCTTGTAGTTTTTAAATACCGAGGATTTGTTCCCCTTTTTCTGAAATCTCGAACCACTCTTTTGTTTCCAGTCTCCACGAGGCTCTACCCAATGTCCATATTGTTCATGACAATATGTTGCCTTTCTTATAGTGTCTTCTAAGGTCCTTGGCTCGTCAAATTCAATTCGATTCTGGTATTCCTTGGGTAGCCCACTGATGAAGCGTTATGCCTTCACCTTCTCTGCTTTGATGTAGGGTACATATCTCAGTAAGTCCAGGAATTTGTTGACATACTCCTCCATGGTAAGTTGTCCCAGTTTGAGTTCATAAAACTCTTTAGCCTTCTCGTCGAAATACCTTTCCGACAAATACTTCTTCCGGAAGTACTTCTCAAACTATTTCCAAGACAGGTCCTCCTCACAGACTTCTTTCATATTCTTAAGGTCTTCCCACCAGATGTAAGCCTTTCCGTTCAGATTGAAAGTGGCCACTCGGGCCTTCAAGTTCTCTGAGAAATCATGGACTCTAAAATATTTCTTCATTCCGAGTAGCCAAGACTCAGCTTCCTCTCCCTTCTTTATCTCGTCGTCGAAGGAGGGAGGTTTGGCGTTTTTGAATTCCTCAAATTTATGACTCTTAGAAGTCTTTTGCTTATTCTATTTCTTTTGAGAATAGGAACTGGTCCTACTACTGGAAGAGCCTTCTGAATCACCAGCTTCCTTCTCAGTGGAATCATCTGGCACTGGTCCTTTACCTCTGGGGTGGACCTTTCTGGATGTGCTTCTCTCAGTGTGGCCGCTGACACGACCACGATTCTGCATCTCAGGTTCATGTTGCATTTGTCGTTGTAGATCAGATAAGCTCTGTAGTAGAACTGCATTAATTTTGGTTTGCTTTTCTTGTTCTTTCATCATTCTTTCATTATCAGCCTTGCAGCTTTGCAATTCGACCATGAGACTCCTCACAGTCTCAGCTAGGTCTGGAGGGGTTCTTATTGCTCTTCTTTCATCAGATTCTTCATCTCGGTTGTGGGAGCCTTCTCCCACCTCTTGGTGAGTCACCATACTCTGTGTCTGTAGATTCCCGCGGTTGATCATCCGCTAGAGTGAAAAGACAAACGTTGGTTATTAGTCAAGAGTTAAATTCATTTTATAATTTGCGCATAGTTTCGTAATTCTTTCACATGCATACACAGTCGGGTTTTCATATTCCAAGTTTTTTTTTAATCCTGGACAAGATAGTTAAGTTAGGGGGTTACTCCTCATAGGAGTGTTTCGAACGAGGTTTATGCGTGACTGGTGCATGAGCCCAATCAGGCCGAGTGTTGTAACCATGCTCTGATACCACTTTGTAACATACCCACTACCTAATTCAAAACTTTTCGTTGTTTTCCAAACAATGAGAATCCCCGGAGCCTGTAGCGGCAAAATGCCAATCCCCGATTCACAGGTCTTCTATTTACCTACCCGGCTCTCTGTACATAACCGTGGCCTTATGTCCCTTTCCATCGGGGTTTCTGTTTTCAACCATCCCGACTCGCTTAAATGCCAGTTAGCCTCCTAGGCTAAGCCCTTGGTTGCATGGCCTCCTCTATATGACCACGGTCATAACTCCCATCGGGGCTATGGGGTTTCTAATGTCAAAATTCGTTCACCCCCAAGAATCGCGATCCCTCAAATTCCGACGCACTCCTTACGCATTAGCCCTCCAAGCTAAGCATTGGTCAATGTGACCACCACCTTCACAAGACCACAACTTTTACTCCTGTCGGGGTTTCGCGCCTTTCAGTGTCACGATGCGCAAGTCCTCTGGACTCTCGATCCTCCAACTCCCGATGCGCCTTTACACTAGCTATCCCTCTTGGCTATACTATGGTCCATGTGACCACTTACCATATGACCGTAGTCATATAACTTCCCATCGGGATTTCGGGGTTTGCAATGTCGAATGCAACTTACCTCGTGGATCCCCGACTCCCGATATGTCGATACGGAAATGCGCACGACATCGGTCCTCCACTGTGACCCACACTCCTGTGACAAGTCAGGAAATCACGTATCGGGATATCGCGATTCCCGTTGCACTAGTTCACGGAACTCTCCAAGTCCCAAACCCCAATATGGTAACACCTGTCCTCCACTATGTCCCGCTGTGGCCCACACGGCTCTCCCGTCGGGATATCGTGGATCGTGATTCCAATGTGTGAGAGTTTCTTACCTCCGGAAACTTCGATGCCCCGGAATCCGACTCTTCGGGATCTGTTGACATGTGTTCCACCCAATGGATGGTTCTGATCTTGTCGGTAAATCGCGGATCGCGATTCCGTATGACAAGATTTCTTTGTGCTCGGAAACTCTGATTCTCCGATCCCCAACTTCCGAGATCTCCTGACACGTATCCTCCCCGATAGACAGTCCTGCGCCCATCGGGAAATCGCGTATCGTGATTCCTGATGTCGTGATTTCTGCACTCTCGGAATTCCCGATGACTTCAATATCCCTATGAATTTCTAGAAACTCTCCTTTGTTCACTAGGGTTTAACCCCGGTGTAACTCTTGCCAAATCTAACAGTTAACGGGAGTTCGGCTGCTGATCCAACGGTTCAGCAGCCTTCCAAGCTTTGGCTCTGACGTGGCCATAACCTCCTCGCACCTCAGTTAAATCCAACGATTCGGATGCCACTTTATGCACTCTTCCACAACTTTGTGGACGGGGAAATCAACGGTCTGGATGTTCTCATGGAACATGGGGGTCTACGGCCCTAGACTCTTCACTACCCATGAAGACACAGGAAAATCAGGTGGTAAGGCCTTTAACGCCCTACCTTCTCCTACTAATCTAACGGTCATGGGGAAACTGTGGATTTCCCGATGAATTCTCATCCGTCGAATTCAATATTCCTCCCTTAAGCTGCCATCTCGGGTTTTTAAGAGGATCGTTCCTCCTCGTGCAAGGTTACTAAGACTTACACCTTCAAGTTCCTATTCCAGGTTCTGGGTAAACCTTTCCAAGGGGGAAATCTCTATGAGAGATCCATTCCAGGGCTTTCCTGGATATGGGTGAAGGGAAATAATTTCCCGAGAACTGGCTGGAAGCCTAACATCGTTCAGCCTAGGCATATTTAGATTCAGTTTATCAACATAAGTCAGGCATGGCTTCGTTTATTATAAGCATATGCCTATTAATCATTTGCAAAAACACTACACAGACATTCTTACACAGGAATCATTTACAACTTCACAGGTCTATGAGCATATACATATATGTATCATTCTATGAATTTCAAGAGGCAATATGTAAACAAAACACTTATCAGAGGTGACTTCAGAAATGGGTGCAACTACTGAGAGGGGTGCTCGTTTCCACCCAACCGTAGGCTTAGCGACTCCCAACGGATTTACCACTAGCCACCCCCGAGTTGAGACCACAATGCTCCGAGACTGCTTCTCTCTGTCTGCCAGTGACCGGGAGCGAAGGTTGCAATCCTCCCTCTCTGCTATCACTCACTCTTCGTAAAAATTGCCAGAGTTTCCCCTCGCATCTGCCCTCTCAATCGCTTCTGCCATACGCCTTATCCTCTCGCGAGGTTGCGTGTGGCGCGATTACCCTCGCGTTGGTCAGTCATGATGGCTCTACGGATAGGCAGTTCACCTCCCCATCCTTCATCAAGCCATCAACCTACCAGCCTGCAAGGCATTAATTCAGGGCCAACGAGCCGCTTTTGGTTCTCCGGGCCAGTGGAGTCCAAATACGGTTTTTTTAATGCTCGGTGGAAGTTAACACCACCTTTTCAGGTGCCTTCCACTGCCATCGTGGTCTCTTTTCTGCACATCCCCTCATCAGCAATCCTGCAATAAATTCAGAATGTTAATCACATTCACTGACCTCTTCCTCAAGGTCCATTTACATCACATATTCATATTTATGAGTTTTCCATAGTTCTTGTCCAGTCTAGTTATATTTACAAGTTGGGGGAAACAGGGTGTTACAGAGGAGGTCCTTCCTCAATGGTTGCTCCTACTTCTTGCTATTCAGGACTTCACGACTCCAAGGGTTTGGTCTTCCACCTCCAAACTCACGAATCCCCGATATGCAATGTATCGAGACGTCAGATCCCACGACTGTCCTTCCTCTTTGATCAACGGCCCAGATCGCATCTCGATCTCGTGACTCAGGACTTCATGACTCCAAGAGCCTAGTCTTCCACCTCCAAACTCACGAATCCCTGATACGCAAAATATCGAGACGTCAAATCCCATGGTTGTCCTTCCTCTTTGATCAACGGCCCAGATCGCATCACGATCTCGCGACTTGGGACTTTGTGACTCCAAGAGCCTGGTATTCCACCTCCAAACTCATGAATCCCCGATACGTGAAATGGTCAGATCTCTGCCACCTGTCCTCCAACTTGGATGGTCCTGATGTATTCGGGACTTTTGGGACGTAGTCGAGTTCACTCTCTCGCCTAAGTAAAGGTTAAGATCGACAACTTATAGAGCTCCGATGGGTCCCTGGGATCTACGATCCAAGATCCCATCGCTATTTACGAAGGCTAAAAGGGCGAGGTGTTAATGCCTATGCTCCTTCTCTAGATCTGTCGATGTTGATAGGCTTAGGGTATTCCCGAAAGGATTTCGACCGTTCATTTACCAAGCGATAGGGTATTTTCTTTCTATATCTGAATCTCGCTATCCCTTCTGAGCTTGAATCACGAAGTTCAAAATCTCGGAGCTTCAGGCTCCCATGACCCCGAGACCTTAGAAAGATACTATTTCTTGCATAAGGGTTCCAGACCTGGATTGCATGAACCCTCAGACGGTTCTCGGGCAATTATCCCTTATCGTAATCGTGTCTCTGGTAAGGTTCAGTACGGTTATAAGGTTTATGGGGTAATTCTCGGAAAAGGGTACTCTCAAGGGGCCTTCCCAGAATATTACGAGAAACTAAGCAAATAAGACGATTCTCGGTGGAGCGAAATCATGTCCCAGACTTAATCATTTGTGCAGAAAACAACTATGGAATGTAAGCCTACACAGGAATCCATTCTATCGAATCAAATGTTAGGTAAACACTTCTATTCAGAACTATTTACAAGCACATAAAATTGAACATGTGATTATGGCATTAACTTCAAATAACACTTATCAGAAATAACACCAGAGGTGATGCAACTGCTAAGAGGGGTGCTCGTTTCCACCCAACCATAGGCTCAGCGACTCCCAACGAATTTACCACTAGCCACCCCCGAGCTGAGACCACGATGTTGCGAGACTATGTCTCAGTTTTCCAGTGATCGAGAACGAGGGTTACTCTCCCCCTTCTCTACTATCACTCACTCTGCATATCTCCAGAGTTCTTCCTCCTTCCCTCGTATCTGCCCGCTCTACGCTTCTTGCTCACGCATTTCCCTCTTGCGAGGTTGCGTGTGGCGCAATTTCCCTCGCGGTGGTCAGGCCTGAGGCTCCTACGGATGGGCGGTTCACTTCCCCCATCCCTCATTAATTCCTAAGGAGCCATCTACCTACCAACCTGCGAGTAATTTATTTCGAGCCAGCGAGCCGCTCTTGGTTCTTCGGGCCAGTGAAGTCCAAATATGGTATTTGTTTCGGTGGAAGTTAACGCCACCTTTCCAGGTGCCTTCCACCATCTTTCTTCAGCCATCGTGGTCTCTTTTTCAGCATATCCCCTCTCAGCAGTCCTGCAATATATATATATATATATTCATAATATTATTCACATTCATCGACCTTTTTCACAAGGGTCCATTCACATCACACATTCACATTATTGAGTTTGCCACAGTTCTTGGCCAGTATAGTTATTTTTACAAACTGGGGGAAACAGGGTGTTACAGGTGGTTCTAGGACTCAGGTGTCTACAACCTTAGCTGGTGTTAGCACTTGGTAAATTTCCCAGAGGTTGAAAAAGAAGAAATCTACAAAGGGTAACCTTAACCAACCGCTTTTAAAGCTGGGATCTAGCCCTTCCAGCTTCAGAGAGGGATCTCTCTATGAGATTTAGCTTTGTTTTTAGTTTAGATATTAGGCTAGTTAAAGGCACGAGTTTGTTTTGTTGTAAAAGTGGTTTATAATTTGGTTGAGACGGTCTACACATCCATTGGGCTATGGGGTCTGTGCTTAATCAAATAACAGATACAACCAGAAATGTCGAAAAAGAACTTCACAAGGCGAGATAATACCTTCACTAGATCGTTTAGTAATAAATGATGGATAGAGGAAAGATAAGAAAAATAACTTCAGCTAACAAGCAGTTAAGAATTTCTTAATTGAAGTTATTTAGAAGATAAACATTAAAATCCTTAGAATCGGAAACAGGGTATCCAAGATAAATCCTGCAACTTTACGTTATTCATAAAGACTAGTCCCAGAAAACAAAATGATTACAGAAAAAGAAAAACATTCAACTTAAGAAAACACATCACCGGTGACCATACGCAAGAATCCTGTGAAATGCCTCTTCTTTATTAATGGTGGATCTCTTCAAAAATGATACAGTTTGATAGCGATAGGGTGTGCTAATCAACAACCCTCAATACTTCGAGAGTTGAAGTATTTATAATTCGAATTACAAACATTCCTGTCATAACTGATCAGGACATGCTCATACTATTTTTAGACTAACTAACTTAACTAATCAAAACTATTTTGATGACTCAATACAACTGTATGCTGATTTTCAGGTGTAGGTCATTGGCGAGGTGCCTCCGCAACCTCTTCTGACAGGACAGGTGATTGGATGCGACAGCTCATCAGCTAATCTAGTAGATCACACATCTCTTCCCATCTGATACCACCTGGCACTGTGACTTTAAGCAATCTCCGGTACACTTCATCCATGTCCGTGTACTTAGCAAATGTGGGCTTGATGACGAATATGTGCTTAATCTCGTGCTAGATAATAATATCCAACTGCAAGGCATCCATGAATGCTTTTCCTGTGATGCTTCCCTGTATACCTGCAAACTTAGAATTGTCCCTAGACACTTCAGCCAACCTTTTCTTATAATCAGGGAGTGTCATTAATTTGTCATTAATGAACTTCATACCAGGCAGGCCCTTCCTTTGCAAAGCATCTATCTTGTGGAAAAACTTATGCACTCCTTGATCCATAACTTGAATTTTCTCCTCAAGCTGAAGCATGAGGACTCTTTTGGTTACAACTCTTCTCACCTCCAATATAGTTTATGTCCTGTCCTCGATATTCAATTCTTCAAGTTCCTCCCAGGTCTTGGAATTCAGGAACCTTATGATTTCATTAGCTTGCGTTGGCATGTCTCCCAGCTCAGTTCTGATTTTCTCCACAGCTTGTTTTCTCCTCTCGAGCAACTCGTTTTGTTCAAACATGATTTGAACCATAGGCCAGATTTCATTTATGGACTTGGAAATATCTTTCCACACAATCTCTTTGAACTCAGCCAAAGTCTTTCCTACCATTGTCTGTTTCTGGAGCTGTTGTAGCTCCTTCTTGATTTGCTCATTCACATGTTTCTCTTTGGATAGACTTGTCTGGAAAGAAACCTTTAGCTCTTGGAGATTCTCTACTTCTTTCTTGAGCCTACTGATTTCAGACTCTTGCAGGTTCATTCTCTCCATAGACTTGGTCAGGTTTGTGGTTCCTTCTGGTAGTTGCACTGTTGTTGTAGATGAAATAGTTGTCACTGTTGTTGTGCTCAATCCTGCAATTGGGATAGCACTTAATGGGATGCCTTCCATTGCCTTTGTATGCTCTTTCTCTTTTAGTAGTCTTTCCATCTCGGCCTCCATCTCCTTTAGCTGAGCATTCTGCTCCATGAGTAATTTTAACATCTCATCCTTTTCCCCTTCCTTTTCGGCTATCTCCTTTGTCTGTGGGTCCTCTGTTGGAGGGAGATTTCGCTGCTTCCTTAAGGACGCGATGTCATCATTTTTATTTTTGATCATTTCTTCGGCAGCCTTGACGTTTGCAGGGTCATAACCGATCTTGAGGACCAGCTCCTCCATGTCTTGATTTTGTTGTCCTTTGCAAAGGATGATATTTTCTCCATCTTCAGTTGGGTCTGGGCATTGCTCAAAGCTACCCGAAATTTTGATGCAGAAGCTGTAGCGTGGGCCAAAGTGTGGAAAACCATCTCTCCAGTTTGCTTGTGTAGATCCATCTGATCTGCTGGATGCACGTCTTTAGCCTGAAACTCAAATGTGGCCCTTTTATAATCTGATACAACCTTAGGATCCGACACTTGTGCTTGGAGGTAAGCCATATGCATCCTACCTTTCTCTGTATCAAACGCTGAAAAAATCCTGTGTTGAGCTGTGGATGACTGCTTCTGGAACTGGGCATAAGTGTTGGTAGTAAGAGTCTGGTTTTTCTTCTTGATCAAATCATATTTTTCAAAAATTCCCAACTTGGGCCCGGTCTTGCTTGGTGGAGCATCTGTGGGAGAGTCTGTGGATTTTATAGCTGAAGTTAGTATTTCCTTGTTCTTACTCGAGCCGAAAGGTAGACTAGTGGGTTTGACCCCTGGGGCGGCCACTGTGGTGGTTGTGATCTCTTGCTCTACTGTCGTGCCTATCGTTGAAACTGTCCTTGGCTTTTTGGCGTGCATTGTGAACTCCTCTGACGATACCTCTGTTACAGGAGGAGATGATTCCTGTCGGGGCCTCTTCTCTTTGGGATTCTGAGGTGTGGTAGTGGGTGGCACGTTGGTCGAGGGCACCTGCTTTTCCACCTCAACAGTTGATTCCACGTCTACCAAAGTGTTGGGCTCCCATTCCGTCTGATTAGCAAATTTCTCGATCTCTGGCTTGGGCTCATGTGCATACGGAACGCTCTTGTTGTTCACCCTCATTTCAGAGATGATCCCATATGGATCGTAGTGCCAGGCGAAACTCTTAAAGAATTTCATCTCCCTCAATATTTTGTCAGCTTCCTAGCCAACACCTCTACTATTGCAGATAAAAGAACCTATCTGCCCTTTAATCCTCAATTGTTGTTTCTTTTTTAGTGAAACAAAGTGAATATCATCAGAATTCATAATCTGCCTAATATATTCTAATGCAAAAATTTTTACCGGTACGTATCTCGACAGCTTGTAAGGTTCCAACTCGCACCCAAAAACTCTGATTTCAGTATAATTCTGGTAAAGGTACCAGTCTATGGTCTTTGCATTGTCCGAGAGCTGTAGAATTCTCTGGACTTCTTCATTTATTCGTGGCTCAGGCCTGCCACTCAACATGCTAACCACCGGATGGTAAAACTGATCGATAAAAGCTTTGAAGTCGTATTCGGCCGAGTCACGCCTCAGAAGAGAAGTCCATGTTGTGACAGGCTGGGGCTTCCCGTCGGCGTCCATATTCTGCATGGAGAAATTGAACCTGTCGGCTTGAAAAAAGACGAACATGTAAGCCAGAATGGATGAATACCTGAACATGCCCTTTGTGGTGAAATTCACAAATTTCTCATGGATTTTATTGGCTAGGAAAGTGCTGTAGTCGAATTGAGTGGTCGGTCGTTCATCGTTTAAGAAGATAGATAGAAAACCCAGGATGGGCTCATCTACCCATTGATCAGAATAGTACCCAAGAAGGGCACACAGGGAAGAAATAATTTGATTTCCTTTAGTGGAAAACAACGAAGAAGGGTACGGGGGATTTGAGGACGGGAGTGGAACGGAAGTGGGGAGGAAAAGTTCAACTATCTGAGCTCTCTGCGGGAAAGTCATTTTTTGATAAATCTCAGTGAGGATTTCTAGGTTGAATGGGGACGCAGATTCCGGGCGGGTAATTTGCATCATCTAGTCGATATCTTCATGGGTGATAAAGAAAAGGACGTCTCCAGATGAAGAGACGATGGCTTTCTGGTCGGGGACGTAATGGGCTTGGCATTTGAGGGAAAAATTGGGGAAATTATGAACCTGGGGGAAGAGATACAGGGGAAAATTGGACTCCCAGAGTCCAATTTCGTCGCTCTGGTCCAGGAAAACCTCCCGTAGCCACGACTGGAGATCAGAAAAGTCGAAACTGCATATAGTATCGGCTATCAAGCGATCTTTATCGACCAGGGGGATTTTATCCAGGTCAACTGGAGGAGGAAGGAAAGGATTCTCTTCCTCTTCAGCTTGCTTTGTCTTAGACACCATTTCGGAAACTGTACCTGCAAATAAACACTATGTTAGTGGGGTCAACTGGACTGTAGGTGAAGGCGATGTGGAAGCAACGGAGGAATAAGAGGTTTCTGGCGCGATGGAGGAATAATGAAGGCAAAGGGAAAACAGTAGTTTTATTCAAAATTGGGGTCGGTTTGGCGTGGGAGATACGGTCAGCATGACAACGGGCATATTATCCAGTTATTAATGGACAATGGGCCACTTGGGGTGATATGGCAGGTGACGGTGACCAAAGTATATGGACGACTGACGTGGAGGTTTGTGATTGGGGGTAAAAGTCGTCGAAGGAGGCTGTCCATGAGTGAAGGGGGTTATGGTACTGACAACATGGACTGACGGGAGTTAAGGGAAGTGACATGACCCTAGGAACAAGTGGGCCAAGTGGGCTCAGTGGTGGGTGACATCCAGGGGCGACAGGGTGTCAGACAACATGTGGAGGATGGGACTTCTGAACCAATAGGACAACTCCATATGTAAAAAGGGGCCCGCCGTAAGGAATATTCATTCTGGACCCCCCCCCCCCC
>ML787428.1:687168-699477 GCA_009831015.1 Picea engelmannii
CCCTCTGTTAAAGGCAGAATGGAGGGGGGTGTCCAGAATCCAATGTGGATCATCGATCCAAGCGCTGTGATCTGGACCATTGAAAGGTGAACGAAGCATAGGTCAGGAGCGACAAATGTCATGTGTAGGAAAAACTTAGTATTAGCGCTTTCTCATGGGTTTTATTCAATTTTGTCATAGACACCACCAAGGGGACCTTGTTCCAACTATCCTAAGGCAAGGAAAGACTTGATGTAGCACTTTCTTCGAGTGGGTTTTATTTGGGCAAGGCAAGCCAAGCAGTCAATCTACATTCTAACCTACTTCACGAGACAAATAACCTGGATTAAACTGTTGGGTTAAGATATTATTCTTCCTAGGGGGTATCTGACCAGGTTTAGATAGTCTGGTCAGATTTATTCACTAGTTCTAACCCAGGGGCTATCTGACCAGGATTAGATGGTCTGATCAGATGCATTCACTAACCTATCAACATTGAAAATTTAAAAGGACTTGATCATCCTTGAAAGGTATGACCAACTCACCATTATTGCATGGGGCTTATGCTTCAATTCTTTTTTCCCTCTTTTCTTTTTCTTTTTATCTTTGCAAAATGAAAAACAATTTCCAATAAGAACACTAGATACAGATAATATCCATAATATCCAAGTCATAAGATGATTCCCATAATTTATGGGGTGATAACAGGCGGCTCCACCTGGGGATGGTACTTGCCCTGTTAAGTGCCAAGAATCCAGTTTCCTGTCATTCTGAGCATATCTGTCTAGTAGCCTTAGTTGGTCTTATTCTCCAGAAAATTTCGAAAAACAATGATCAGCAGCTTAGTGCCTTCTCTTCGGGCTTCAACAAACTAACCAATGTTCTTCACTCGGACAATGTAAGTAAAGACTGAAAATAAGAAGTGGTATGTACAATGGGGAGTGGGTTCTTCACATCTCTTACTGAGGTGGGACGTAATGTTTCAGCATTCTGCCATTCACAGGTGCTCCAGGCAGATCTGTCCCATCAACATTGTTTAGCAGAAAGGCATTGTTTCCTCTGAACGCTTGGATCGTGTAGGGCCCTGTCCACAAATGATCAAATTTCCCGTGCTTTCCCTTGTCTTCGTTCCTGGCATCCCATCTCAATACCAGGTCTCCCAGCTCAAAATCATCCTCCTTGGTTCGTTTATCAAAGATCTTCTTGATGTTCTCTTGGATGACCTGTGTTTTGTTGAAAACATCTTCTCTAGTTTGCTGCAAATGAATCATCTGATTTATGCGTCTCTGGGAGTCATTTGGCTCAGCTTGTATCTCCTGAAGTAACTTCATGACAGGGACTCCTAAAGAAGTTGGGAAAACAGCCTCAGTACCGTAGACCAGCTGGTATGGTGACATACCAATTGACCTTTTGGTGGTCAGTCTGTCTGCCCATAAAGCAAATACCAGCTTATCGTGCCATGATTTTTTATTTTCCTGCAATGTTTTCTTGATGATATTTACCAAAGTCTTGTTTGAATATTCCACCAACCCATTCCCCTTAGGGTAGTAGGTTGTGGAATGCCCCAAGCCAATGTGGTAACGACTGCATAAATCAATGAGTTTCTCCGACCGAAAAGCAGTTGCATTGTCAGTAATGATCTTTCTAGGACAGCCAAAACGAAATAAAATATTATTTTCAAGAAATTTTATAATAACAGAGTCAGTGGCTTGCCTGCTTGGTACAGCCTCGATCCATTTGGTAAAAAAATCAGTGGCGGTAAGAATCCACTTATGTTGGCCTGAAGACGGAGGGTGTATTTCTCCAATGAAGTCAAGTCCCCATTGCTGGAAAGGAGCCTCCACTGAAATTGGTTTAAGGGGTAAGGGAAGGAGTTTCCTTTTACCCTCAAACAGTTGGCATTGGTGACATGTTGTTACTTTATGATGCACATCTACAAACAAGGTTGGCTAGTAAAATCCAGCTCTGAGTATTTTGTTAGCTGTAACCTTCCAGTTCAAGTGGCCACCACATTCTCCTGCATGGAACTCCTGCAACACTTTATCAGCTTCATCTTTCAGTAAACCATTTAAAAGAATACCTGCAGGGTCTTTCCAATATAAATTTCCTTCTAGAACACAGAATTTCAATGCTTTCAACTTCAAAAATCTAGCTTTAGTTTTAGTTAAACCAGGGGGAGCTTGTAAATTTTGTAGAACAAATATGAGGTCTGCATACCATGGAGAGTTGAGAAAAACCTCTCTAACGTTGGGAGTTGCCATCTCGCCCTGTTCATCTGCCACATCTAGAAAATTAATGTCAAGAGCCTGAAAGTTAGATTCAGACATCAGTTTAGGAAGGCCTTGGCCTTTGATCAGTTTTGTGGGCTTGATCTCTATGTCATATTCTAGAATAACTGCAATCCATTTTCCCCTTCTCCCATCAGGGTTGTCTTGTGTCAAGATATCTTTTACTACCGCATTTGGAACATAAGCTATAATGTGGGAATGGAGAATATAGACCTTGAAGTCTTTGATAGCCTTTACTAACGCAAAAGCCTGCTTCTCCATAATATTGTAGTTCAAGGCAGCATCTCTTAAAGATTTGCTGAAGAAAGCGATGGGTTGTTCATATCCTTCACTGTTCTTCTGCAGTAACACAGCTGCTATAGTATGTTCAGAGGCGAAAGAAAAGAGATAGAAATCTTTAGTGAAATCGGGACTAATCAAAACTGGGGCCTCTGTGAGTGCTCGTTTGACATGTTCGAAGGATTGTCTGGACTCGGGGTCCCATTTTATCTTTGAGTCCTTTTTTAGCATATTGGTAATGTTCCGAAGGATCTCGGCTAGATTAGGAATGAATCTTAGAAGAAAGTTAATTTGCCCAATAAAGGACTGAAGCTCTTTTAGATTTCTTGGGTGTTCTACCTTTAGTATGGCCTCTATTCTGCTGGGGTCAATTCTGATTCCCTCCTTAGAGATGATATGCCCAAGCAGTTTACCTTCTTCTAACCCAAAAAGACACTTCTTTGGATTTAAAGAAATCCCGAACCTTCAACACTTTTCAAAAACTCATCTTAGGTGCCGCAGGTGTTCATCATCAGATTGGGAAAACACAGTTACATCGTCTATATAAACGACAATAAATTTTCCTGATTCTTCTATGAAGGCGATGTCCATTGCCCTCTGGAAGGTGGCTCCTGCATTCATCAGACCAAAAGGCATCTTCACATACATGAAAGTGCCCCAGGGTGTGGTGATAGCGGTTTTTTCCTGATCGTCTGGGTGGACTAAGACCTGGTTGTAGCCCGAGAAGCCATTAACACGGAAATTCGACTGGACCCGACCACTCTTTACAGGAGGTGATCCATTTTAGGCAAGGGGTAATTATCTTTCAGGGATGCTTTGTTCAGATTTCAAAAATCTATGCAGAGTATGATTTCCCCGGTTTTCTTACGTGTAGGGACTAAATTAGAAACCCACTTAGAGAAACGCAGTGGGACTATGATCTTGGCGTCATACATTTTCTTAATCTCTTTTTCTATCAGGGGAAGCAACTTGGGATTTATCCTCCTAAGTTTCTGCCTAAACGGTTTCTGGTCTTCCTTGATGGGAATCCTATGTTGTATGATGCTGGTATCATAGGCTTTCAAATCTTCATAGCCCCAGGCAAAAACGTCTGAATAATCTTTGACTAGCTCGATGTATTTAAGATTTTGTTATGGGGGTAAATATTTGGATAGTTTGACCATCCTAGGCTTCTCTTCAGTTCCTATGTTGCAGTCCTCTAACTCTTGCCCATGGGCTTCTATTTTTGGTTTCTTAGCTACATCATCATTGTCAAACAGATCTTCTAAAGGGACAAGCCCTCTAGGTAAAACATTGCTTTTCAATTGTAAAACATCGGCATCTATTTCGTCATATCTTAAATCTCCTGCCTCTACGGTATCTTCTGTATCTACCATATTTACAGTGTTCACACTATCTATTTCGAACTCGGAACTATTTACATTCTCCTTTTCGATTTCTAAATCTATGTTTGTACATTCAAAATCGTTCTTGCATTGCAGAAAGTCATCTATCTGATCGTCGTTTCCAAACACTTTCCAGTACCTGATATTATCGGGCACTGTCGGTCTGCATTTCACTTCAATAGTGTATGAGCGAGTTTGGCAGAAAGGAATCTTACAGGAAGCAGCTGACGTAGCTAATCTGTCAGCCAGGATGTTTTGTCCCCTTGGCATTGCCTGCAAGTCAACCTCACTAAAACACTTCAAAGCATCAAGGGAAGCATTCCTATAGGCTCTGAGGCGCGGGTGTTTAGCAACATATTCCCCTTTAATTTGTTTAATTATTAATTCAGAGTCACCCCTTACCATTATTTTCTAAGCACCAACCTTTTTCAACAGCTTCAGACCAAGCATTAAAGCTTCATACTCAGCAACGTTGTTAGTGCAGTGGAAATTCAACTTATAGGAATGATTTTCCGAATACCTTCTTTGATGGTTATGCAACCAGACTCCAGCTCCTACCCCTTCTTTACTCACGGCTCCATCGAAATCCATACTCCAGAAATCAGCGGGGAAATCTTTTGTGATTACATTTTCCCTCTTTTTTGCCTCACCGTTCTCTGGACCTTCATCTTGATTAGCTACATCTTCCACCAGCTGAAAATCTGGCTCTTTAGTGTCGCCATCATTGTACAAGATGAATGAATCCAAATCAGAATGAGAAGAGTAAAGGGGGTAATTGTGTGGTTTCTCTTGACTACTGACCATATACTTCATCAGTGTTTCTCTGTATAACCTCCTTTGTTGTCCGAACACTGGTATAGTGGCATAAGACATATCCAGCTGCAAGGTTCCTTTCATCTTAGCTCCCCAGGACTTGGAGAGCAACATTCCATACTTAGGCGGAATGTCTGCGACCACTACGTCCATTACCATGCTTTTGGAAGGAATCTGCACCAGGGTGATGCACAAATCTTTAATCAAACCAATACATTTGACTTTGTTGGAGTCAAACGAGTGCAGATCTTTATAAGGCCTGGTGACCTCCAATCCCATTTTTTCCATTACGACTTTGGGCATCAGATTATGTGAGGCACCTGAATCCAGCATGGCATTATGCAATATCAAATCGTGTATGTTCAAACTGATGTAAAAGGGAGCTACATCCCCGGTATCATCTCGACCATTTACTTTTGGTCCGAAAAGGAGTTCGGGATGGTCATCAACAAGGTTCACAGTGTCTGAATGAGTCACTGATCCGATAGTCAAGGCTTTGGTGCCTATGTCTAGTTCGATGGCTAACACTTTTATTACCTGTGAGCGATACCCATCTCGATTCATCAACTCTGTTAGTGGGATGGAAATATTTATTTTTGCTAACTCTCCTTCAAGACTAAAGGGGGTAAGGGCTCTGCCTTGGCTCATCGGTTCTGATTTGTCTGCCAGGTTCTTCAGCTCAGAAGTACTTGGCGGGTTAACGTGAGGAGCATCAGGTTGTGATGGTCTTTTCAGGATGGTGATGTTTCTCTTCAACAGAGGGTCAGCTTTGTTCTTCTCAATAACCTTATCAGGAGTTTCTTCGGTATAAGGTTCAGGGGTTTTCTTGGATTTGATTGTTTTCTGTGTTTCAATCGCCTTCTTGGATGAGGCCCCTACCATCTTCCTGCTGCGTAGATAATACTGCATGTGTGCCTTCAGAATAGCATTCTCAAGGACCTGTTGTGCCTCATCTCCAGTTTCCTCACTTACCTTTGTTTGATTTAGCAGAAAAAGTTCCTCCTCTTCTCGAGTGAGGAAAATGGACTCATTATCGTGAATGCCCATAAGGTTAATGTGAGTGTCCTCCAATTCTTCCATCACGTCTCCCTCTTCATCAGCATAGTTTTCCTGTAGAGGAGGTCTGATCGGTTGATCTGGGCCTCTCTGTTCCCTTTTTTCTCTAGGGTCTCTCTGTCTGATCTGAGGAGGGTTTCTTCTGAAATTGGGGTTTCGAATCTGAGGAGCAGGTGTGTCGTCTCTCGGAGCATTTCTGTCTGAAATACTCGTTCTTTCTATCAATAATGCCAAAGATCTGACTACAGTATCCAATTTGGAATCGGTGTTAGACGTGGAAGGTTCTTCCTTGATCATGACTCTCCTTTCAGTCCTTTGACGTGCCCGTTTTGCCAACAGGTTGGCCTCCACACTGATAGCACTCTTTTTCATATCTTCAAGGGTGGTAGCATTCCTTTCTCTTAATTGATAGGACATGTCAGCATCGAATCCATCCGGGAATTTGATCAATGCAAAACCCTGGGAAGCTTTAATTTCCGTGGGGATTGCATTATACAAATTGTTAAAACGGGTGCAATAATCTTGTACCGTCTCCCCCTGGTTTCTTTTTATATTCTCGTATTCTAACAGTGTCTGGAGAGGGTTTTTATTTACCTCCCATCTGTCAAGCAAACTTCTTTGGAACGCGACAAGGTCAGGGATTGATGCGGCGGGTAAGGCTTTGAACCATTTTTTGACGTCCCTTGTCAGACTCTGGGCGAACAGTCTCATTTGAACGTCGACTTCGTCAACTTCTTGTAAATCCAGGTAGTCGTTCATTTTATCCATGTGTTGTTGTGCGTTTAATGTTCCGGTCACGTCGAACTATGGAAGTCTAGTCTGGTAGTCTTGGGGCATGGCATGTAGCGGTGCGGCCAGCACCAAAGGGGCATATCGAGCTGCCATGATGAGTGGAGGAGGTGGGACGACGACCTGGGTGGGTGGAGAGGTAGCGACGGAAGACAAAGTCGATGAAGGATTGGGAGGTATTGAGGGAGCGATTTGTGGTTTAGTCGTAGGAGACAAGACTTCGGGGGTCCGGGGTTGCAACACCATTGGGTCGAAGGCGAGTTTAGACACGAAAGTTTCAGACCGTGTTCTAACAGGGTTTCGTGGCGGGCGAAGATCAAGATCAAGGTTTTGAAAGATATCTGGTTCTCCGGAAAAGGAAGGAGACTTATGAAGGGGAGTATAACTCGTTGAACTGGTAGTTAAGGTCTTTCGTCTCAGCAACTGTTCGGGATTATCTATTGCTGTGGGGGGTTCTGGGTCTGGATGAGATCGAGTATGAACCTTCTTAGGAGCCAGAACTCTTTTTGGTTTTTATATATATATATATTTTATTTTATTTTGAAAGAAACTAGGGGAGATTCCTATGTTGACGTCGTCTAGCTTCCAATTGTTCTTGAGTAACTATGTCTTGTTCAATGGCTGCCCATGAATGCTCGAGTTCTTCCTGGTTATTAGCAGTTTTGAGGATTATGTCGAAAAGGTTTGACGCAATATGCGTTTGATTCGCTAGTCCGGGATCGATATTAGGTTGTACTGCTGCAGGGACAGTCATAGAGGAACACTAAGAGTGGGAAAAGTTTCAAAGAGAGATTCTGAAAATAATATGTACAGAGTTAATCAACCTCTAATCATTACTTTCTTCTCAGAGTCAAACTTTCTTTAGGAGGAAGGAAAGTGAGGTATTCTGTTTTAATTCGTCCCCAGTGGAGTCGCCATTTATGTTAGCACTTGGTAAATTTCCCAGAGGTTGAAAAAGAAGAAATCTACAAAGGGTAACCTTAACCAACCACTTTTAAAGCTGGGATCTAGCCCTTCCAGCTTCAGAGAGGGATCTCTCTATGAGATTTAGCTTTGTTTTTAGTTTAGATATTAGACTAGTTAAAGGCACGAGTTTGTTTTGTTGTAAAAGTGGTTTATAATTTGGTTGAGACGGTCTACACATCCATTGGGATACGGGGTCTGTGCTTAATCAAATAACAGATACAACCAGAAATGCCGAAAAAGAACTTCACAAGGCGAGATAATACCTTCACTGGATCGTTTAGTAATAAAATGATGGAGAGATGAAAGATAAGAAAAATAACTTCAACTAACAAGCAGTTAAGAATTTCTTAATTGAAGGTATTTAGAAGATAAACATTAAAATCCTTAGAATCGGAAACAGGGTATCCAAGATAAATCCTGCAACTTTACGTTATTCATAAAGATTAGTCCCAGAAAACAAAATGATTACAGAGAAAGAAAAACATTCAACTTAAGAAAACACATCACCAGTGAACATACGCAAGAATCCTGTGAAACGCCTCTTCTTTATTAATCGTGGATCTCTTCAAAAATGATACAGTTTGATAGCGATAGGGTGTGCTAATCAACAACCCTCAATACTTCGAGAGTTGAAGTATTTATAATTCGAATTACAAACGTTCCTGTCATAACTGATCAAGACGTGCTCATACTATTTTTAGACTAACTAACTTAACTAATCAAAACTGTTTTGATGACTCAATACAACTGTATGCTGATTTTCAGGGGTAGGCCGTTGGCGAGGTGCCTCCGCAACCTCTTCTGACAGGACAGTTGATTGGATGCGACAGCTCATCAGCTAATCTAGTAGATCACACGGCTCTTCCCATCTGATATGACCTGGCACTATGACTTTAAGCAATCTCCGGTACACTTCATCCATGTCCGTGTACTTAGAAAATGTGGGCTTGATGACGAATATGTGCTTAATCTCGTGCTGGATACTAATATCCAACTGCAAGGCATCCATGAATGCTTTTCCTGTGATGCTTCCCTGTATACCTGCAAACTTAGAATTATCCTTAGACACTTCAGCCAACCTTTTCTTATAATCAGGGAGTGTCATTAATTTGTCATTAATGACCTTCATACCAGGCAGGCCCTTCCTTTGCAGAGCATCTATCTTGTGGAAAAACTTCTGCACTCCTTGATCCGTAACTTGAATTTTCTCCTCAAGCTGAAGCATGAGGCCTCTTTTGGTTAGAACTCTTTTCACCTCCAATATAGTTTCTGACCTGTCCTCGATCTTCAATTCTTCAAGTTCCTCCCGGGTCTTGGAATTCAGGAACCTTATGATTTCATTAGCTTGTGTTGGCATGTCTCCCAGCTCAGTTCTGATTTTCTCCACAGCCCGCTTTCTCCTCTCGAGCAACTCGTTTTGTTCAAACATGATTTGAACCATAGGCCAGATTTCATTTATGGACTGTGAAATATCTGTCCACACAATCTCTTTGACCTCAGCCAAAGTCTTTCCTGCCATTGTCTGTTTCTGGAGCTGCTGTAGCTCCTTCTTTATTTGCTCATTCACCTGTTTCTCTTTGGATAGACTTGTCTGGAAAGAAACCTTTAGCTCTTGGAGATTCTCTACTTCTTTCTTGAGCCTACTGATTTCAGACTCTTGCAGGTTCATTCTCTCCATAGACTTGGCCAGGTCTGTGGTTCCTTCTGGTAGTTGCACTGTTGTTGTAGATGAAATAGTTGTCACTATTGCTATGCTCAATCCTGCGATTAGGATAGCACTTAATGGGATGCCTTCCATTGTCTTTGTCTGCTCTTTCTCTTTTCACAGTCTTTCCATCTCGGCCTCCATCTCCTTTAGCTGAGCATTCTGCTCCATGAGTAATTTTAACATCTCATCCTTTTCCCCTTCCTTTTTGGCTATCTCCTTTGTCTGTGGGTCCTCTGTTGGAGGGAGCTTTAGCTGCTTCCTTAAGGACGTGATGTCAGCATTTTTCTTTTTGATCATTTCTTCGACAGCCTTGACGTTCGCAGGGTCATAACCGATCTTGAGGACCAGCTCCTCCACGTCTTGATTTTGTTGTCCTTTGCAAAGGATGATATTTTCTCCATCTTCAGTTGGGTCTGGGCATTGCTCAAAGCTACCCAAAATTTTGATGCGGAAGTTGTAGCGTGGGCCAAAGTGTGGAAAACCATCTTGCCAGTTTGCTTGTGCAGATCCATCTGATCTGCTGGATGCACATCTTTAGCCTGAAACTCAAATGTGGCCCTTTTATAATCTGATACAACCTTAGGATCCGACACTTGTGCTTGGAGGTAAGCCATATGCATCCTACCTTTCTCTGTATCAAATGATGAAAGAAGCCTGTGTTGAGCTGTGGACGACTGCTTCTAGAACTGGGCATAAGTGTTGGTAGTAAGAGTCTGGTTTTTCTTCTTGATCAAATCATATTTTTCAAAAATGCCCAACTTGGGCCCGGTCTTGCTTGATGGAGCATCTGTGGGAGAGTCTGTGGATTTTATAGCTGATGTTATTATTGCCTTGTGCTTACTCGAGCCGAAAGGTAGACTGGCGGGTTTGACCCCTGGGGCGGCCACTGTGGTGGTTGTGATCTCTTTCTCTATTGTCGTCCTTGTCGTTGAAACTGTCCTTGGATTTTTGGCGTGCATTGTGAACTCCTCTGATGATACCTCTGTTACAGGAGGAGATGATTCCTGTCGGGGCCTCTTCTCTTTGGGATTCTGAGGTGTGGTAGTGGGTGGCGTGCTGGTCGAGGGCACCTGATTTTCCACCTCAACAGTTGGTTCCACGTCTACCAAAGTGTTGGGCTCCCATTCCTTCTGATTAGCAAATTTCTCGATCTTTGGCTTAGGCTCATGTGCATACGAAACGCTCTTGTTGTTCACCCTCATTTCAGAGATGATCCCATATGGATCGTAGTGCCAGGCGAAACTCTTAAAGAATTTCATCTCCCTCAATATTCTGTCAGCTTCCTCGCCAACACCTCTACTATTGCAGATAAAAGAACCTATCTTCCCTTTAATCCTCAATTGTTGTTTCTTTTTTAGTGAAACAAAGTGAATATCATCAGAATTCATAATCTTCCTAATATATTCTAATGCAAAAATTGTTACCGGTACGTATCTCGGCAGCTTGTAAGGTGCCAACTCGCACCCAAAAACTCTGATTTCAGTATAATTCTGGTAAAGGTACCAGTCTCCGGTCTTTGCATTGTCCGAGAGCTGCAGTATTCTCTGGAATTCTTCATTTATTCGTGGCTCAGGCCTGCCACTCAACATGCTAACCACCAGATGGTAAAACTGATCGATAAAAGATTTGAAGTCGTATTCGACCGAGTCACGCCTCAGAAGAGAAGTCCATGCTGTGACAGGCTGGGGCTTCCCGTCGGCGTCCATCTTCTGCATGGAGAAATTGAACCTGTCGGCTTGAAAAAAGATGAACATGTAAGCCAGAATGGATGAATACCTGAACATGCCCTCTGTGGTGAAATTCACAAATTGCTCATGGATTGTATTGGCTAGGAAAGTTTTGTAGTCGAACTGAGTGGTCGTTCGTTCATCGTTTGAGAAGATAGATAGAAAACCCAGGATGGGCTCATCTACCCATTGATCAGAATAGTACCCAAGAAGGGCACACAGGGAAGAAATAATTTGATTTCCTTTAGTGGAAAACAAGGAAGAAGGGTACGGGGGATTTGTGGACGGGAGTGGAGCGGAAGTGGGGAGGAAAAGTTCAACTATCTGAGCTCTCTGCGGGAAAGTCATTTTTTGATAAAGCTCGGTGAGGATTTCTAGGTTGAATGGGGACGCAGATTCTGGGCAAGTAATTTGCATCATCTGGTCGATATATTCAGGGGTGATAAAGAAAAGGACGTCTCCAGATGAAGAGACGATGGCTTTCTAGTCGGGGACGTAATGGGCTTGGCATTTGAGGGCAAAATCGGGGAAATTATGAACCTGGGGGAAGAGATACAGGGGCAAATTGGACTCCCAGAGTCCAATTTCGTCGCTCTGGTCCAGGAAAACCTCCCGGAGCCACGACTGGAGATCAGAAAAGTCGAAACTTCATATAGTATCGGCTATCAAGTGATCTTTATCGACCAGGGGGATTTTACCCAGGTCAACCGGAGGAGGAAGGAAAGGATTCTCTTTCTCTTCAGCTTGCTTTGTCTTAGACACCATTTCGGCAACTGTACCTACAAATAAACACTACGTTAGTGGGGTCAACTAGACTGTAGGTGAAGGCGATGCGGAAGCAACGGAGGAATAAGAGGTTTCTGGCGCGATAGAGGAATAATGAAGGCAAAGGGAAAACGGTAGTTTTATTAAAAATTGGGGTCGGTTTGGCGCGGGAGATACGGTCAACATGACAACGGGCATATTATCCAGTTATTAATGGACAACGGGCCACTTGGGGTGATATGGCAAGTGACAGTGACCAAAGTATACGAACGACTGACGTGGAGGTTTGTTATTGGGGGTAAAAGTCGCCGAAGGAGGTTGTCCATGAGTGAAGGGGGTTATGGTACTGACAACATGGACTGACGGGAGTTAAGGGAAGTGACACGACCCTAGGAACAAGTGGGCCAAGTGGGCTCAGTGGTGGGTGACGTCCAGGGGTGACGGGGTGTCAGACAACATGTGGAGGATGGGACTTCTGAACCAATAGGACAAAGCCATATGTAAAAAGGGGCCCGCCGTAAGGAATATTCATTTTGGACCCCCCCCCCCCTTTG
>ML787428.1:723811-738212 GCA_009831015.1 Picea engelmannii
AAAAAAAAATACCATTATTATGGTCTTAAAATGATTTAGTGAATATATAAAATTAAAATATCACTATTATGGATTGTAAAACCATTGGATATATAAAAATAAAATATCATTATCTTGGGTTATATTTTGATGTACAATTTGAGTGGGGGGTCCCTTGTCCCACAAATAAGAGGGTCTATACACCAATTTGGTGTTTGGCTTGGTCGTGACCTTAAAATTAGATTATTATTATAATATTAAGTATTACATAAACCCATTCACTTAATATAACAAATTAAGTTATGATTTTTTTAAAAAGTAATTATTATAATTTTTTGTTTTTATGTTCTTATATTTGTGTAAAGTTGTGTTAATAAAGGTTTGTTAGATTGGTGAAATCAAGTAGTTAATGTAATGTTATTATGGAAATTTTACCAATGACATGTTTAAGTTTATGCTTATGAATGATGCCAATACACAAAGCAATGGTTAGGACTAGGTGACTTTGGCGTAATAACTTCTCAAACATAAGTGATTGAATTGTTAATGGTTCCATGTTTGTTTAATTTTGTCCTAAATTCAATGTTGGATCTGCAAATTTGAGTGGTTAATTTTGTATAATCCTAGTACCTCAGCATAGTAAATCTATTTATGAATTCAAAAAGACAATTTTAACAACAAAAAACTTCGATTTAGTACAAATCTAAATCCATTTATAAATTCAAAAAAACAATTTAAACAACACAAAAATGTGATTTCTTACAGATTTATGTCATCAAATTCAATGGAAAAAACCAAAAATAAAATAATATACAACACTAAAGTTGAAAGACACACTACCATCCCAACTTACCTTATTAACTTCTATGTACTCTTAAATAGTCTTTTCATTAACATACAAGATACTCACATCATTTTCAATTCCTCTTTTGAGTGAAGAGTTAATACATGACTCCAAAGTTGCTGGTGACATCTATATTGAAATGGAGGTTGATGTCACATCAACTTAAAGATATGTATTACAAACTTAATTTTAAATAACTACACTTGTTTTTAACGTGATAAAATTGTTATGAGAGACTGTTCACAACACATTAAACATATTAAATATTTTTTCAATTGTTTATTTTATTTTAAATTTTACCTTAACAAATTTAAAGTATTACAATTAATGTTAACTAAAAAGGATATTTACTTGGTCAAAGTTACCTAAACTTGTACCTGATATCTATTTTGGTGAAATCATGAAATCATCTACCACTTGCACCTACTCAATTCAAACACAACTATAAGTACAAATACAAGTGACCCATAAAAGACAACGATGTCCTTAACAAATTGGTGTCTATGATGGCAAAAGCATCCACCGTTTACACCTGCATTTAAATGTGAATAGAATATGTACAAATACAAAAGATCTATAAAAACAAAAATACTATTAAAATCCTTTCAAAACATTAACAACACCCCACTTTCACAAACCCAATTTGAAATTCAATTATAAAAACTTAACTTACACTTTAATGATTAAACATTAACATCGATTTCGATAAAGGTCTCATAATGGCCTCATCTCATCTTTGCTCCACTTGTTTTGAGTCAACTGCTAGACTGCATTGCAGGGTAACATTTGGATTTTGGGGGGTCATAGTCATCATAATTTGTTTGGGTGGTCGTTGGTGCATGCCGTGCTACAGTTAATGCTAGGGCTTAGGGACTGATGCACTACTCTTAATAAGGGCGTAATAATATTATTATATTTGTTGGAATTCGTTAAAATTGCATCCCAAATCTCGAGAGGCCAAGAAAAAGCCAACTTCACCGCCAAGATTTTACAGTTTTGCCTTGGATGAGATGGATGAGATGAGGCGCGGCCCGCCGGCATCACAATAATTATCTCGATAATAATATTTGGAAGATAACTAATGATAATGAGTTGCACTGCCGTGCTGTGTGTGGAGGGCCGTCCATTGACAGAACACTCGCCGTCAAGATAGTGGCCGATACGGATACACGGAAACAGCCATGGCAGGAGGGGATGGAGGTCAGAGCACCACGGAGAATCCGGAATACCGCAAGGCGAAAAGATTTGAAGCAGCGGAATTTTTAAGTTTTCATGAGATTTCATGGTGAGAATATATGCTTCTTCTGAAATCTGTCAAATTTAGAGTCAAATTTAGAATAGGGATCTTATTTTTGATGATATTACTGTTTGTGTTTGTTGTCCAGGTGAACAGTTTCATGGAGGTGGTGGGGTTGAGTTTGACGGCGTCGGGAATAATATATCGCGTGCTCTGACGGGTTCATCATTTGTGCTTTTGCTTGCTTGGATTGATCTAATGTAAACGGCAAAGGCTGCTAGTCTTTTCTTTATGCCGTCTGCGGGAGGAGCAAGAAAGGAAAAGAAAAATGGAAATGTCCGTGTTTTTTCTTTTGCTTTAAAGGGAAACGTTTACCGAGGCAGATCGGCAAGGAATCGGCAAAAGCTGGGGGAGTAGGGTAGCAGTAGAAGAGGAAGAATACACTCTGCAGCTTTATAGCTTTTGTCGTCGTTGATCGCAAGGAAGACCGGTTTTTCAAGTGATTTGAGCTCCACTTTGGTGCGGAAGTGGCCGATTGAGTCGTCTGCATCAGTTTTATTGGCATGAACTGTTAAGATTGCCAATTTTTTTCTTTTTTCAGATTTAATAGTAATGTTGACCTGTATAGCATGCAACAAACGGCTGGATGAGTCTCTTCGTGAAAGCGAGATCGATGGCGCAACCACGCCTAGGTCTCCGGCCTCAAAAGAGGCTATCAAGCACCTCACTGCGCAGGTATTCTTTCGTCTTTACAGGTTTGTTTTCTTCTGTCAGAGACTTGTCGTTTTTCCGCCTTGTAAAATAGATAAAACACTTCGAAATCTATGAAATATATGAATCGCCTTTTAGTCCTTGAAGTTTGAGAGCCGAAACACAGATAAATCATTCTTGAATTTTGTAAGCTTTAGATGATAAGAAAATCTATCCTTCAATTTGGTTAACTTGAAGTTTGAGAGCTGAAACGCGGATAAATTATTATGAAATCTCTAAATCTTCAGATTTAGATGATAGGAAGCTTTATCCTTAATTGAAGAGGTTTAGATGATAGGAAGCTTTATCCTGAATTGAAGTTTGAGAGTCGAAACAGGGATAAATTATTATGAAATCTCTAAATCTTTAGATTTAAACGACAGGAAGCTTTATCCTTAAATTTGCTAATATCGTGATGTTTATCCTTAAATTTGCTAATATTGTGATGTTGATCCTTAAATTTGATCTTGTTTTAATATTTATTTTGTTTAAAGCATTGGCAATCTCGTTAAATTTGTAGAAACTTCAACGGAATTTTCAATTTTGAAAGATCGGAAGATTCATGGTTAAATTTGACCATGCTTTAATATTTATGTTTTGAAAGCATCGAAAATCTCGTTAGATTTGGGAAATGTTCAACCGATTTATTTATTTATTTTGGTGAACAGATCAAAGATATGGCTTTGAAGTTCTCGGGAGCGTACAGGCACTGCAGGCCATGCGCGACGTCGAGCGTGTATCGGAAAGGTGCGCCGCAGCATTCCCTGGAGCCGGACGAGGCGTCGGAAGGGACGCATTATGGTTATCGCTGGGGAAGCTCCAGTTCGACTCCTGCCTGGAACTTGTCCGGCAGTAGCAGCAAAGATCACGGCCTCGGCGACGAGTTAAGAGTAGCTTCAAGCAGGGAAGGGACGCCGAAGTTGGAGTCTCCTGCGGCGGGGCGTCTGGCGAGCAGCAGTCGCGACGTCGTCTTCGTAGAGGAAGAAGAAGAATCCAAGGAGTGGATTGCGCAGGTAGAGCCGGGGGTTCTGATCACTTTCCTCTCCTTGCCAGAAGGCGGAAACGACCTCAAACGCATCCGCTTTAGGTAAAAGGAATCCAAATAATCCTCTGCATTCATTGTTTTTTTTAATCTGTTAGGCGTTATTTATTATTGTTCTTTTTGTTTTACGCTATAGAATGAGTCCAAAGTCTTCGCAAATAATCCTGCACTTATTTTATTTATGTTTGAAGTCGGGAAATGTTCAACAAATGGCAAGCACAGCGCTGGTGGACAGAGAACTACGACAAGGTCTTAGAGCTCTACAACGTCCAGAGGTTCAACCGCCAAGCCGTCTCTCTTCCAGTAAGAACAGAAGAGGAAGAGGTAATAAACCCTACGCATTGTGCATTGAATCTTTATCTTTACAAGATTCAAACTTGGAACGCTCAAACCCTCCCCTTACTTAACCCTGTCGCAGAGATTTGCGAAGGAATCGACCCAGGACAGTCCCGTGACGCCGCCGCTGCACAACGAGCGGCTTCCCCGGAACTTCTACCGCCAATGCGCGCCGGGCGTGGGTGTGGGTTATTCTTCGTCGGACTCCATGGAACACCACAGCAGCAGTTTAGCGGCGACGCCCAATTTGTCAAGCACGAGTGCCAAGGCGGAAACATCGTCCAGTTCTTCCCGAGACGCGGATCGATCCGATGACCTGTCGGTTACGGCGAGCAATGCAAGCGATCAAGAGATGGAGTGGGTGGAGGAGGACGAGCCAGGGGTGTACATTACGATTAGGTCTACGCCCAGCGGTTCACGGGAGTTAAGGCGCGTCAGATTCAGGTACATTTCATAACATATTTCCATACATGACAACTGGATTTGTACTTTCCTTGCCTGCTCGTCTCTTTATGATATCGTATTGTTGGGGTGCAGCCGCGAGAAATTCGGGGAGGCGCAGGCAAGGTTGTGGTGGGAGGAGAATCGATCACGGATTCATCAACAGTACCTCTGAACTGCAGGTTGGTCGGGCGATTAGTTCGGATATATACTTATAAAATATATATAAATTTTGTGTGATATTGTAGGCGCTGAACCTGGTTCGATGGGTGATGGAGTGTATTATAGTATTCAGATTACGAGATTTTTCTTTTTAATTTGGCTTAGGTAGTTGATTATGTATGTATAGGGGAGGCAACTACCATGGAAGTGTTGCAGTAAAAATGTCTAGCTAGTTTTACGGGGACCGACTTATTTGGTGGAACCTTTCTTTCTCCGAATATGTTTGGGCCATCGAAGAAAGTTTGTATCTATTATTCTAGGCTTAGTTCCATTTGGTCTCTTGAAACCTTATTCTCTTGATGTTTTAGCTCGTTGTAATATGGCTATTTTACATGGGGAAAAAGTAAAATGTTCGGCAATGCTTGCTCATGAAGAATAATGTTTGCATTTTGTGTTGGGCTTATGGCTATAATATAATTTTAATGCTCGTGCACAACCTTTTTTTTGGTGACTATTGGGATGTTTCTAGTAGGGATTACTTCCTTGTCAATATATGACATCGTTGTTTCTTGTGCAAGAACGACCTTTTTAGTTGCTCGCATTGTTCTTTTTTGTTTAATAGGATTCCAAGGACAACCTTTTTAGTTGCCACTTCATGTTTCTTCAAGTTTTAGTTCTTATATGTAGATAGCAATCACTCACCTCATTTACTCAATCAACAATGAGGTAGATAGCATTCAATCTTTTCTTAGCAAATAGTCTTTTTGCGTGGATCAACAATGCGCTAGATAGCATTCAATCTTTTCTTAGCAAATAGTCTTTTTGCATGGATTTGCATGGATTTGGGTAGACAAACAATCAACAACAAACCACTAATGAACTCAAAACATTTAATCTTTTCTTAGCAAATAGCCCTTTGCCTTAGGCACATAATCATAAATGACAATCTTTTTAAATGAATCAACAAACCCGTCCTCACTATTATAATGAAGTCACAATCATAGAGTCGTGAAGGCTTCTTGCAATCACTCAAAAGGGCAACTCTCCCATGGATGAACATGTAGGAACAAAGTGAATTTGTCATGGACTCTCCTCTAACATGGCTTATCAAACTAACACATGGTTGTTCTCTCCAAGCCTTCATGTAATCACCGAGAAGGGCGACTCTCCCATGGATGCCTTCATGTAATCACCGAGAAGGGTGTCTCTCCCATGGATGAACATGTAGGAGAAAAATGATTTTGTCATGAACTAGATTGATCATCCAATAAGTCGATCCAAAAAATCTGAACCAAAAAAGTCAAACCAAAAAACCAATCGATCCAATCTGAACCAAAAAAGTCAAACCAAACAACCAATCGACCAAAAAATATTCAAATTTTGAAAAAAAAACATATATATTTATGTACATTCATATAAATCCAAATCCAAACCATTATACACAAATGTGAAAAGTTTTAACCAAAATAACACCAATTGCAATCCATCTCTCAACTAAAATACATCAACAAAGAGACTCTCACTCCTTCTAGTCAAAAGGAAAAAAAAGTCATGCTACAACAAATAACTACATATCATAAAAAAAGAAGCATTGAAACATTGCCTAACTACATATCATAAAAAAACATTGAAACATTGCTTAGATTGAGATCCTCATCATCAATATCACCCTCTAAGCATTAAAATAAGATAGAAAAAATTTCAATGATTTTGCTCGAGTGAAGGGTACATTTTCACATTAAAATAAGATAGAAAAAACTTCAATGATTTTGCTCGAGTGAAGGGTACATTTTCACTAGGATCATGATAGAGGAGTTCAACAATCAATGCCACTAACATCAAGGTACAATGAGAGTCTCACTCGCTTCTATAGTCAAAAGTGAAAAAAAAGTCACAAATAATTACATATCATAAAAAACATTGCCTAGATTGAGATCCTCATCATCAATATCACCCTCATTAAAATAAGATAGAAAAAACTTAATATGCTTAATCAATGATTTTGCTTGAATGAAGGGTACATTTTCACTAGGGTCATGACAGAGGAGTTCAACAATCAATGCCTCCAACATCAAGGTATATTGAGGACTTGGTGCTCCTAATTAAATGTCCCTCGTACATGATAGAATCTAGTGGAATCCAGTGGAAACATTGCAATCCTACCAATCTTAAAATCTTGGAGGAATTGGTGCTCCTAATTAAATGTTCCTCGTACATGATAAAATCCAATGAAATCCAGTGGAAACGTTGCAATCCTACCAATACCAATCCTAAAGTCTCGGAAACGTTGCAATCATACCAATCCTAAAATCTTGGAAATTGATAAGGTTGCTGAGTTTTAAATGGGATCCAAAATTTACTTTCTCACTATCGAATCACTCAAATAATTTAAAACAATTAATAGTAATGTTAAAAATTTAAGTAAAATAATAGAAAAAGAATATAAAGGAGAGGATTAAATAAAATGTCACTAGAAAATTAATAAAAATGAGAGAATATCACTTTATTTTAAGAATTTAATATTTACTATTAATTACTTTAACAATTGTGTAGGTGAAATGGAGGGTGGGGACCTCTTTAAATAACTTTAGAAATAACTTTAGGGCCCTATGCTTAGGTATTTTGCTTGCTCTTTAACTAATTTTTTGTTTTTAATTTTTTATTTTTAAGATTTGGTGGTCGTTGTACTATGTCATACAAAATCGGTTGGTTTAGTGCTTTAAGGTCGGTTTGGTACAAAATCTGATGGTTCATACATAATTGATCTAAAACACTGAACTAGACTGGTATGGTGTCAAAATCAATTGGATTAGTCAGTTCCAGTGCAGTTCCTGTAACACTGAGCAAAATGACAGATGTTTGGATGTTCTCACCACCAATTAGTCAGTTCCAATGCAGTTCCTGTAACACTGAGCAAAATGACACAGATGTTTGGATGTTCTCACCACCAATTAGTCAGTTCCAGTGCAGTTCCTGTAACACTGAGCAAAATGACACAGATGTTTGGATGTTCTCACCACCACCTGCATTGCGGGAGCAAGTCATTTGCAAATCTTGAATTGGTCAATTTAAACTTCGTGGGAAAGCCTTCTTTTTCAAATTAAAGCTTGTTTTGACTATTAATAAAAAAAAAGTGGATTGGCTTAGGCCAAAACACTGAGTGAAACATGAAAATGCATCATCAAAGCTACTTGATTGTTTCTTCAAATTGCAAATAGGTGTATACATAATTTAATAAGGCTTCATACTAAGAAGGGCGTTGGACTCTCCTCTAACATTACTTAGCAAAACAATACATATGTTCTCTCAAGCCTTCATGCAATCACCTAGAAGGGTGACACTCCCATGGATGAACATGTAAGAGCAAAGTGAATTTGTCATGGAGTCTCCTCTAACATGGCTTAGCAAAATGATAGATATATGTTTGGATGTTCTCTCTAGCCTCTTGCAATGTGGGAACTTGTCAATTGTAAATCTTGATTTTGTTAATCTAATTTAAAATTAGCCTTTTGCGTTTTTTGTCTTTATATGTAGAGGAGCAGTATGATCCTGACCCTGGACATGGATGGGCGCATGTGAGTTAATCAACAATGGCTCTCTAGCCTCTTGCTCCACAGGCGCTTGTCAATTGCAAATCTCGATTTGGTTAATCTAATTTCAAATTAAATCTTTCTTTCACTATTAATACAAAAAAATGTGGGTTGGCTTAGGCCAAAATACCTACATTATCAAATTGTCAAATTGGTGAGAAGGCCTTCATAAATTACCAACGATACAAACCATCTCAATTAATAGAAAGCATGTATGACCAAACACAACTCAAGTGAAACACCAAATTCATCGTCTAAGGTACCCCTTTGTTTGTTCAAATTGCAAATAGGAGTATGCATAATTTGATAAGGCTTCCTATAGAAACGATTTGTTGCCAATCTCTCCAAAAGGAGCTTTGTACAAGACACAATTATCTTGGGTAAATCCTCCTTTGAACTGGGGTTGTGTTCAAGATAGATATATTTGATTAAACAATCCGCGACTTTGAATTGTGATGTGATAACAAATTTTACATTGTGTATGTCATTTTTGAAGAGATTAAGAAAGAAATAATGATTACTAAAGCTAGTGGTATAATGGTATGAACCATATCATGATTTTGGTTTACTCCATTTTATCCTACAAGGGCTTGTTGCCCCATTGACTATACTCCACCATTTCATTTTCTTCTTGCGCGAGTCATTTTCTCAATCAATTTTGTTGTATCTTTGACTAGATCTCCCTACAAGGTTGATTCTTAGTTTTTAATATTCAAATCCAACATCTTCCTAATTTGATATAACCTTTCCTTTCATGACTCCTTGGGCATTGACTATACCCAACCATTTTCTTCTTATTCGAGTCATTTTCTCAATCAACATTGTTGTACCTTTGACTAGATCTTCTTGGGATGTGGATTCTTAGATTTTAATATTCAAATCTGACCTCTCCCTGAGTTGACATAAACATAACCTTTCCTTCCATGACTCCTTGGGCATTGACTATACTCAACCATTTTGTTTATGCTTGAGTCATTTTTTCAATCAACATTGTTGTACCTTTAACTAGATCTTCTTGGAACGTTGATTCTTAGTTTTTAATATTCAATCTGACCTCTCCATGATTTGACATAACCTTTCCTTCCATGACTCTTTGGGTAATGACTAAACTGTTTTCTTCTTGCTTGAGTCATTTTCTCAATAAACATTGTTGTACCCTTCTTGCTTGAGTCATTTTCTCAATCAACATTGTTGTACCTTCGACTAGATCTTCTTGGAAAGTTGTTTCCTAGTTTTTAATATTAAAATCCAACCTCTCCCCGATTTGATATAACCTTCCCTTCCACGACTACTTGGGCGTTTCCCATATTCGTGTTTCACATCTCAACATTTGTGAGTTGGGTCTTAATTATGTTATTGTTTTTTTTTTTTCATATCATCAAATATCAAGTTTCAAGTAGTTTTACATGTTGTTCTCCCTTTGTTTGTGGAAGTTGTTTATATAGTATTGTTATTTTCTTTCAACATGTTTTCTCCATTTTCCTTTTTCAGCGCACTTTTCTATTTCTATATTCCACTCTTCATTTGTTCTATATTTTTATCTTGCCTAGATCCTTGTGTGAAATAAGAACTAATGTATCTATCCAAGGCTAAAAGCCACACCACTATGAGCAAGTGCCCTTATGCCAAGCTTCACTCATACCGAAAGTACTTAGCTAGAAAACCCCACTATGAACCAACGCCTCATATCAAGTACTCTTTTTGTACCAAGAACTTAGATATCCTTAGAAATAACCTCACCTACTGGGTTTTGAGGTGTACCAATAGTGTAGACTTGATTTATTTTGATATGTATTGTATTTTTTTTACCCATTCTTCTCTTTCACATCTTTAGCTTATTTCAGCTTATTCCTTATTATGCGTTTTATAGTTTTTTCTCAATGTTTAGAAGAGACGAGATTCCATTGGAGTTGCAATTTATGACAAGGTTCCGTTGGGGTTGCAAGTTAGGACAATGATTTATTAAAGACCTTTTTAGGATCACGTAATATAGGTGCAAACCTTATATCGTATAACACTGTGGACGTGACTTGAGAGAGTTGGCATCCTTCCATTGGATCCCCAATCTTTTAGAGGATTTTGTAATCCTATGTCTACCGTATAATTTCTTTAAAATGGAGATAATAAAAGTGGTCCCCTACCATATGTGTTCTAGTAAAGTTCTCTTTGATCGATAAGCGTACTTGGTGCACGTAGAATCAAAGCCAAAACCCGCATGCTATGGCTTCTATAGACGATTTTTTGGTACAAATACGTCTTGAGTCTTGCGGATTGTTGTCTCGCGTCGAAAAGTCTCGTTGAATTGGTAACATCACCTAACAGCAATTTGTGGACAACAATGATATTGTGAGTTGGAGTGGTCCCCTCCCATGTTTTTTTTTTTCTAAAGCTATAATTACGGAATTGGTAAAAATGGTCCCCTACATTTTATTTTGACACATGTCATCATTTTGGGAAATTTTGTCCGTAGAGAAAGGTTCGTATCTTACAATGTAGGTCCCCACTCTTACTTGGCCATGAATGATGCCAGTATACATTAGACTCGATAATGCCAGTATACATTAGACTCGATAATGCCAATGCATATGCGGATCGATAGTATTTGGAAGTACTTTTGGAAATAAAGAAATGAACAAACTATACTTTTATTAAAATAGTTTACGAATCTCTTGTAACCATTTCAAACAAGTTTTATACTTGTAATTATGATTGTGATTATAAAGTGATATAATGACACGCTTATTATTTCGATGAGTTCATGTGAAGGGTGGCACTGAGTTTGGATGAGGGCCCCTCGTATTATATGTTTGCACCATTGGCAATTATTATAAAGTGCAAAGCAAGCTTTACATCATAAAGTAATGTGTACGTAACCTAACAACTAGGTTTAGTTGCAACCATTATATTATAATGGTTTAATTGCAACCATTATAATATAATGGTTTAATTGCAACTAGCTTTAATGGTTTAATTGCAACTAGCTTTAGGATTTTGATTTTCAACTAAGAAGGCGCATGGGAAAGTTTTAAGCTTCAAACATGAAGTCATTCAAGGGTTTTGTGCAGAGCAAGCCTTGTAACGAAAAGCAATGTGTTCATAACCCAACAATGAAGTGTACTTGCAACCATTACAACATGACAATATAAGATGGTGTTTTCAAGAAAAGACCTTTGCTCAAGTTAATTCAATGCACTATGTAATGTATACAGATAGAAAATATGGCTTCTTCAAATTCAAAAGCAAAACCCTAAAAGAGATCCACTTTCTTGGACATGACCATAGGATGGGTGAATATGTCAAAGCTAAAGAGCTTGCTTTCTATTGAGGTAAAACCTTTCAAGGAGACAAGCCATTCTGGGACAAATGAACTTTTTGTTGGTTGGGAGGAAGGGAATGGAAGCAAGTCATATTTAGATAAAATGGACTTTTTGTTGGTTGGGAGGAATGGGCTAATGGAAGCAATTGATAGACGAGCCTAGCTATAATCACTTATGAGTAGCTTTGAAGCCAAGGTAAAAGCTAGATGACAAGAGACAAGTAAGGAAACTCTTAAAGACGCGCATGGTATAAATTTGATGAGCACTGCTACTCGTCAAGTAATTTTTTTATGATGATTTTTTTATTATTTTTAAATTTCCCTTTGCATGATGTTTTACATCATCAAACTACAAAAGTTTATATAAAATATTTTTTTGTGTCTTACAACATATGGAATACAACACCATTAAAAAGATAAATAGAAAACAAAATTCTTAAATATTTAAGATTCTTCTTTGCTTAGCAACTTTCCAAATTTCATATACCTTATCCCATTCCACCATTGATGAATCGAGCTCTGTTAGTGAGAATCACATCAAAGCATCTAATGTAATTGATGATAGTTTTGTTCTCTGTACATCCTTTATTATGTTTTGTTTTGAGAATCCTCTCTCACATGCCATTATATTTGTGGGTATACATCCTTTATTATGTTTTGTTTTGAGAATCCTCTCTCACATGCCATTGTATTTGTGGGTATAATAAGTATTGCTTACCATAACTTTGACATGTTTGGAAAATTTGTATGTAACTCTGTGGCATAAAAATTCCTTCTAGCATCTTTCATGGATGACTCCTCACAATTACCACAAAGAGTATCAACAAATGCATGCAATTCTTCATGCAAGCTTCAAAATCAAATAATATTTTGTTTTCTCCCCTCACATATAACATGTTGCAAGTGTTGAAAAAGATTCTCAAGCCGACACTTTGAATTTTCCTCTACCATGAACATCCTATACATAATGATAAGGGACAAATAATATGACAATGTTGAAAAAGAAAGATTGGGGAATCTTCCATTCAAATGCTCTACAAGAGCTTGAACATATTCTTTTGTAAGTTGTTTGCAACTCTAGTGAACCATCAAGGTTTCCATGGTTGTTTTTGTGTATCAACGAAATCATCATATGCATGTGCAAGTTTGCTACAAATCACAATTCATGCTTATAAACAAGTCACTCTTTAACAAGAATTCCTAGATAACCAAATTTAGAGGCATTAAAAAATTTAGATAAGTGACATGTGCCATATGCAAATGTGTCACTTCTTAAAAAATACAATTTTAAAGTGTTTATAGTAACTTCTATGGTTGTCCCTAAATAAGTAACATCAACATACTCTTCCTGGAATTTCTTATCCAACTTGTTTAGTTCACACATTACATTTGCAAGCATATGCAAATAAAACTTAACTAAAAAGATCCTTGCCTTATCATACCATGAGTCATTCCTTTATTTTTTCCACAAAGTTAATAAGAGAGGCATCAATACAATAAACCTTTCAATGACTTGTTCTTTTGAAAGCCATCTAATTCCATGGATTTAGTTTCAACTTGCATAAATACATGTAGAGCAATAAGTTGACTATTTCTTTTATACAACAAACCTTTCAATAACTTGTTCTCTTGAAAGCCATCTAATTCCATGGATTCAGTTTCAACTTGCATAAATACATGTAGAGCAATAGGTTGACTATTTCTTTTAGTAGAATTTTGCATTCAAGAATATACCTTATTTGCCAATTTTTCAACAAATAATAATTCATGTATTCTTTTGGAAGCATCTGATGCGACAAAAATTTCATGATGAACAACAATGAATACCTACAAGATTATGTACATCATTTGTCAAAAATGTAACAAAGATCATTTCATTGCCAACCATTGATGAAGCACCATCTGTAGAAACTACTATCATTCTTTCATTTGAAAGGCCCATTGTTTCCTTGAAATCATTAATTGCACGATATGTTGTTTTCCCTCTTCCATCACAAACATTTATGAGCTTTAAAAACTGTGAAATTGGAGGCAAAATTTCTTGTGAGCCTAGAAATGTGGCACAA
Source organism: Picea engelmannii (assembly GCA_009831015.1). Classification (NCBI taxonomy): domain Eukaryota; kingdom Viridiplantae; phylum Streptophyta; class Pinopsida; order Pinales; family Pinaceae; genus Picea; species Picea engelmannii. The sequence goes on from ML787428.1 coordinate 737,575, forward strand.
ACCACAAGTTATTTCTCTAAACTATGCTCTGTATTTTCATGTAGCATCAATTAAAAAAAAGGACTATCCAACATTTTTGCAGTTTGTACCTCTTCAAGATACTCATATATAGCAGAAATTAAGTCTTGCAAACATGTGATTTGTTTAAGAAGTGTACTCTTTACTCTTTGGCATGTTTGGTGTCTGTAAGGACATTGAAAACAAACAAAGGGATTCACATTTTGAGAGGGGCAAGTCTTTTTGCACAACCCAATAAACTAATTTCATAGTTGTAATAACACTTTGCTTGTTCTTGTCATCAATGCATGCTTTGTGTTTTGTAATAGGTTTTTCTTTCGTTTCATTTTCATATATCCATTTTGCTTGTGAATGTTTATGGACAATTGAATTTGAATGAACTATTGAATCATGTGCATGGTAGAGCAATCAATGCCAATTCTCCCATGGTCACACTGCCTTATATGTTTTAAAGTATATGCAATTCATAACTATTTTTCGTTCATGTTTTGTCTCTCTCAACCACTTATACTTAGTTTTCCATTCCTCATAAAAATCTCGTTTTTCTTTCAATTTTCTTTTCCTTTGAGTGCTAGATTTTTCACCTTGAAATTCTTCAACAAATTCTTCATTATACCCCA
>ML787429.1:21820-42380 GCA_009831015.1 Picea engelmannii
AAAAATTATTAACATTATTAAAGGATTTATAAAAATTTTGAAACTACATTTAAAATATAATGTAGTTTCAAAAATTTAATAAATCTTTTGCAATACAATAATATAATAATATAATGTAGATTCAAAAATTTAATAAAGTTTTTTCATAGAAATTAGTATTTGTAAATTCCACTTTTGTTATACTCAAAATTAAAATTAAAATATATTTCATTATTAATTTTTAATACACTTATAATATAATGTAATTTCAAAAATTAAATAATTTGTTTCATTGAAAAAATGTGTTTACACTATTAAAAAACAATTTACAACATTTATATTGTAATTGTAGATTGTGAGCTAAATTAAAGAAATATATAATAAAGACTTAAAAAAACTACCTAGGTATTTTCTCTACAACATGCATTATGGAAGAGGAAATAAACAAACATCTTAAAAAATAAAAAATAAACAAATTTTAAATATTAGAAATTTTTTTTTTCCTAAAAAAAATTGGTTGAATTATATCTTTTACATTATAATATTCCCAACATTATTAGGGGCGGCAGGTGTGGGGGAGTCATATTTGACTCTGATGGACAAAAGGTTTCAAATTTTTCCCAGGGTTTGGGAAAAAACACTAATAATATAGCGAAAACTCTAGCAATGTACATGGGTCTCCAAATTGCACACTCAAGAAGCATCCAAGCCCTCACAGTGATAGGAGACTCTGAGATAGTTATAAGGGAACTCCTTGGACTTTCAACCACTTCCACTCAGCCCTCTAGTCTTCTCACATAAATTAATTCTTTGAAACATCTCTTTCTCAAAATCCACTACTTTCACATCCTCTGTTCTCAAAATACAGAAGTTGGCCGCTTAGCTAAATCAACAAAATTCTTAGAACATGGCCAACTATTTATCAATCAAATTTTCTCACATTTTTGGATCCCTTAACATCCACCATTTTTGAACTCTAACATAGTTCTACCCCCTCCCCCCTCCCTTGCAGGACCCCTCCTTCCCCCCATGCTCTTTTGGGACCCCCCTCTTGGCATGCGACTCCCTCCTCCTGACCACATGTCCCCCTTCCTCCTCCCCATGCCACCCCCTCATATTTTCATCCTCCCTATTAAAATCATGGTGCTTCACTCGTACTCTATGACGCCCTACCTTACTCCCATGGCGTCACCTCTCTTGCTCATCCCTATGCGAACTCTAGTTAGCTCGTGGGTGGTTCTGGTTCCTTGTTCCATCAAGTGTACGTTGATACTTCCTCCCTCGCAAGTATGGATTATCCTTCTTGTTCTCAACACCACTATAAATAAACATAGGGTTCTCTACTTGCATCACAGTCTGATTTCTTACCCTACGTATCTCGTCTGAATTCTTCACTTCAACAACAATTTTCAGACCATCTCGATCCTGTGCCATCCGGCCAACATGTGGAGAATATCCATAGCTCCTTGTTCTTTCCTGATGTGCATATCAGAGGAACTTTGAGAGAAGTTTCACTCATTGCATGTGGACGTCAAACGCACAGAAGAGAGAACAAAATCTAGGCTTAGAGAATTTCAACGGGACAACCAGGGGTTGCGAGAAGAATTGTCTCGTCTACAGGCTCAACTGTACCAGCAAGAACATTGGCACGATCATGAACTTGTAATTGCACTTCGAGGAATTAACATAAATACAAGGAAAATTGGAGCAGTTGCATAGAAATTGGCAAATCCTTTAAATCATCCTCAATAACCAGTTAATTCTAATGACTCAGTTGGGTCAAGTCTCCCTTCAACCTTCCATTTGACTACTAGCAATGAACACCCCTTGGCTCCTCCTRTTCCAGCGCTAGTTCCAGTCTGGCCAAATCTAGCTGAAGGAATTCATCATCCAGAGGYGAATCTAGTGATGCATCCCACAGATCCACAGGARAATCCAACGTTTTTCCAAAATCATTAGTCAGGTTTTTCAATGAATTGTAATTTTTTGTTAATTTTKCACATTTTTGTAGCCATTTTCAAATGGAAAAATAGTAGTTCCTTTTGGACTGGTTGTACCARCATCTTTAGTATTCAAAAGACATTTAGTTTTTCAGGAGAGGAGAAGAGATTCCACTATTCTTCCATATGTATTTTGTGGAAACTTTTACTCAATGCTTTAAACATTGTGATAAAATAGTCTATCAACTTCTTTTTTTTTGTAAGTTAGAAAAATTATATTAATTCCTGCAAAAAGATGAAGATTACATATGCCTATCTAGCATGCTCAGGTGTGGTAGCATTGCCCTTTTGGAAAATGAATATTTCCACAAGTCTAAAATATATATGTAAATTTGTAAAATGGTAAAATAAAAACTTGTAGTGCCACGTAGGGCATCATTCTTCTGAAATCTTGACGAAGACCAAAAATTCTAAGACCAAACATAGAACCAGAGAACCTGAAACAAAAGCATAATCATCTAGTGTCAGGGTCGAACCATTTCCCCATGAAGGCCTGACACACCTGCAAATTGTCTCTCAAGAGTGTATCTCTGTCCTAGATCGCTTGTCTGAGGTCCTGCAAGAAATTCATTAGGAGGTCCATGTGACGCCAATGCTCCATCTCCCTATTCTACATCTCGTTAATGGCAGTCTTGATGTCCCCAAATCCATGCTTGAGATCATCCAGGGACTCCTCGAGTGCTTCTCTCTACGCAATGGGAGAAGGGGAGCAGAGGGTAAAGTGGGGAGTCAAAGGAGGAGGTCAGGTAGTTGGAGGAGGGAGCTATGAGAAAATGAGAGGTGGAGGAAACTGGAGGTGGAGCAGGGGGGTGGAAAGGGGGAGAATTATGGGGTGGAGTGTGGCGAGGAGGAGAGGGAGGAGGAGTGAAACCAAGGGAATTTTCGAGACTATCGAACCATTCAACTCAAAATCCAAAGGGATTTGATAGAATGGAGAGGTCCGGGGTGCTTTATTGAGTCGGATGAGCAGGAGTAGGAGATACTATGGGCTTCAGGTTAGTGGCGACCTAGTATTTCTGGGGAGATCCACTGTCAAGCGCAACCCTTCCTTTGGTCACATACCATGCCACTCCCCGATTTGATTTTCCTCTGAGACAAGGCATAGAAATGGCCTCAGGTAACCAGAAGAAGGATGCACAGAGAGAGTGTGAGGGGAAACTCCAAACCAGATAGCCACAGAGGCACTACGAGAACCCTGGAGAAGAGTTGGAGGCAAGGGGGACAACATGAGCTTGAACCAGAGTGAAAGGACGATGTCAAGAACTGTGAAGGGTTGAGTCTTCGAAGGCCAGAGGGTTGAATGAGCTTTGGATCGCCAAGGCTTTGGCCTAAATCCTCCATTTCTGAACTATTGATGGGACTGTGAATTCATCCAGCGCATCTCCATTAAAACTCCCATGAAGCAAAACGTCAAATGCATGCAGTAGGCTGGCGTCGATTGAGAGCCATGGAATGACGGCAGGGTGTTTAATCGCATGAGGTGACTGTAGAGGGAGGGAATGTCTGAGCTGATTCCAGGTGGCAGGAGGTCTAACCAGGTGGCCTCCCCTCTCGTTGTCCACGAGTTGAAACCGAAATCACCCCATCCGGGGAAAATGGTCTATCAACTTGAAAACAATTTTTAAAATATAATTTGAAGATCTTAATTGAATTTTAAATTTTAATATATATACTTTTATTACAAAACAAAAATAAAATAAGAATAAAAATGTTTTCTTAAATTTCAATACAATGTATTTTTTTTTTATATCAAATTCACATACTATAAAAAGATTTCAAAAACCATGATAAAATCACATATGTATATCAACGACTTTATAATGAAAACTGATGTGTTTTTCTCTCATTTGATAAAACCATGATAAAATCACAACTTAAAAAGAAAAAACCTCTCCAACCAATGATGTGTTTTTCTCTCCTTAATTTGATAAACCATCTTTTATAATTTATTCCTAACACATGGGAGAGTCGTATTTGCACTTTTAGGCCCCTTCCACCAATTTAGCAAAAAATATTATTGTTTTATCAAAATAAATGCACATCAAAGATGTGTTTTAACATATTTTACCATCAAAATCACAAATATTTTATAATGCTTAAGTCATGTGCAACCACTTTACCATCATGTACAAATATTACCATCCCAATTGCTAAAAAAAAAAAATTACCATAAATAATGTACAACCACTTTTTTACATTAAAATATGATTCTAATTATCATAGTTTATGACATGTGAATAACCTTCACTACAAAATGAAAATAAAATCCAATAAAATAACTATAACACCCACCTTTAATGGTTATATATGAAAATAACTAACACCCACTTTGAGTCTAATTAAGCCGAAGGTGTTATTTTAAGGGGCGGTTCCCTTGGGATTTTTATCGTCTGTATTGGAAATCCAACACGTGTTATCTATTCAAATCCACTTAAATATCAGCAAGTTTCATTTGACATTTATCTATATCTTATCCCAACGCTCTATCAAACCTATGCACCACATGTGAGACCTGTGGACTTCTGGAACTCATCACCGCCATGAAAATTTCCTTGAGATTTGCAACTCATGGCTCTAGATGGTGGGACGACACTGGTATTTTTCATTTCTTTTCACTTCTCTTATCTTGGGTTCGAACTTTGAACCTCGTGGATGGTCAAATTTGTGTTTGTTGGATGAAGAAATGGTGCATTCGACTCACTTCGCTGAGGATTGAACTCTAAAACTCGTGGATGGTTAGACTCACTGAGGATTGAACTCTAAACCTCATGCATGGTTAGACTCTTGTTTGTTGTAGTAAAAATTGGTGGATTAATCTCAGAACACAATAACTATGGTTTGAGATCCCAAGTGAAGCTCTAGTAGCTTTGTGAAGAAAGAACGTGAGAGGTTTTTTTGGTTTGCATATGACCATGGGGAGGCTCTCATGGAGAGACCAATTGTAGCTTTGTTGTACATAGGGGATGCTCTCATCCCATGTGCATGGATGCTTTGGATTGTACATGCGCAAAATGTGTACGATGATCCAGTTGACGACCTCTGTCTGGCCATTAGTTTGTGGATGGAAAGCTGTGGACTTGGTGAGCTTGGTGTCCAGCATCGACCAGAGACTGGACCAAAATGTACTGAGGAACCTACTGTCCCGATCTGATATGATAGACTGTGGGATCCCAAAGTGTACCCACACTCATTTAAAGAAGATTTTAGCAGTGGCTTTTGCTGTGATATTCTTCTTGCAGGCCATCATAATGGACATCTTCGAGAATCGATCGACAACCACAAAAGCACAGTCATTTCCATGCTTAGTAGAAGGAAGGCCCGACGTGTAATCCATAGAGATTGATTCCCAAGGTCGACTGGGGGTAGGAAGAAGAGTATAGAGGCCTTGCTTCTTGATGGTCGGTTTGGAAATGGTGCAAGAAATGCAGGACTTGATGTACTTCCCGACATCTTGTCGAAGGTTCGGCCAATAGAAATACTTTTGCAGTACTACCATGGTTTTCTCGACCCTGAAATGCCCAGTGACCCAACTGTAGTGAGCCTCCCAAATCATCTTGGCATGCTCACTTGAAGGAACACAAAGGTGTCCCAGGTGACAAAGCAGGGCATCCTAGAGGTGAAAATTGGGAACTTGCTTACCCTCCAAGAGTGTATTGTATGTGTGGCCGAATTCTGGATCACTTGTGTAGAGAAGCGGCCAATTGGAAGTATCTTTCCCACAAGAGTTGAGCACAGTGGTTAGTGCCATGATGGGTGGTCGACTGAGGCAGTTTGCAACATTATTGGTGCTGTCTTTTTTGTACTTAATGTTCAAATGAAACTGTTGCAAGTATGTGGACCACTTCTGATGGCAATCATTCTGTAACTTCCCTTGTGTCTATATGAACTGCATGGGTTAGTGGTCTATGTGGATGACCGTTTCCTTTCCCAAAATGTAATGCTTCCATTGCCGACAAGCCTGCACAATGGAATACATTTCTTTTTCATAAGTGGGATACTTCCAGACTGTTTCAGAAAGTGTCTCACTATGATATGCCACTAGATGCCCATGTTGAGTAAGGACTGCCCCAATATGTCTTGATCTCAAATGGTTGTTGCAAGTCTGGTAATGTGAGAACAGATGTAGAGCAGAGGTGATGCTTCAACTCCCCAAATGCCTTCTGTTGAGATTCAGACCAAAAGAATTTTGCTTTAGCTCCTCCCTTGGTGACTTGACTCAAGGGCCAAGTGATATGAGAGAATCCCAACACAAACCTGCAGTAGAAATTGGCAAGACCTAAAAAGTTGTGGAGCTCTGTTAGGGTGGTTGGGGCTAGCCAATCCTGAATGAATTGGATCTTTGCTGGATCCACATGTACCCCCCCCCATCAATAATGTATCCGAGATACTGAACCTGGGTCATGCCAAAAGTGCATTTCTCCAAATTGGCACACAACTTGTGTTGCCGCAGTGTTTGGAGGACCTGTCAGATGTGGTGGAGGTTCTCTTCCCAAGTCTAGCTGAAGATCAGAATGCCATCCAAGTACACCACTACAAATGATTTTGTGTGTAGTGTACCTTTTTCACTACTGAGGTTTCCAAACCTCTCAGTTACCATTCTATACATGAAGGATTACATAATTTGTACAGACATTATAAGCGCATGCATTTAACACAATTAAACACATGTAATTTACAGAGTGAAACATATTTGGTTACTGCTATAATTTAAAAATTCCATAGCATTCCACAGTAACTCATTTACACATCGGAAAACATGATACATGAACAGCACAGTCATGCCAAATGTGATAAAAACATAATTCAGATAATTATCTTTGAACAACTGTAGAATTCACCAACCAAGTGCAGGCCTTCCATGAACCTCCCAGCCTTAGACCACATTGTTCATCATCTCAACAATGGGTCACCCCTGAGCTGGGACCGAGCTCCACCCCAAGACGAGGAATCCTAGGCTAGGCTGAGGTTACAGGGAAGATAACACATACACATCACTAGGAAGAAATCTCTCCCATGAATCTCCCACGCTCACTGCCCACAGACCCTCATTCCCCACATGCCTGTTCCACCCCAGGAGAGTGCACCTTCTATGTCACCTAGACAGTCCTTCGGCTACCAGTCTCCCTTACCTTGGGTTACAGGAACAGACAGGACCAGAATTCTCTGGGCTCTATGGCAACTACAGGGTTCCTTCCAAAAGTTCTCTTCTCCCTCGGTGCACTCTCTCACCTGGAGGAGTCGCTCACAGGCCAACAAGCCTCATGCAGTATAGTACTGTGTGGTCACAAAAATCCATGGGAAACAAAGACAATTGCTTCCCAAAATGGTTCAGCGATCACAGGATAATCTCACAGGATGATTTCGGAACAGGGACTTCACACACAAGCTAGCTCAGCTTGCCCCGAATAACAAAGATACTTCCACTCAATTCAGCATAGGCTTCTCATTCAGGGAATGCGCACACGGTTTTTCCCGGAGACACACATGGACTCCCTAGCTCTGGACATGGTGTACACGATTTCTTCGGACAACCACAGGCTTTATGGCTTTCAGAGTTAAACCAGGGTATTCTGGCAGATGTCTTCCATGGCTCTCCCCAGGACAGTCAGATCGAATGGGTCTGAACCCCCCTCACGGCTTACTACATTGGTTTTATTTGCATCCACCAGGGTTGACACTTGTCACCCTGGAAACTGCATGCATTCCATCCGTACGCCTTCCTCCCACCACTTGGGAAATCATGCGTCCTTCCAAAGGACTTAGGATAAAATAATATGCACATGGCTCTTTTTGGAAATAATATTAAAAATATTATTCCAAGCCTAATCCCCCTAGGTTTATCCCCTAGGCTCAACACTCAACCCCTTTCCCACCTTCCAGCCCCTAATTCCTTGCCCATTATGTGGATGCTCAGTCCCCCATCACTCACTCATCGTGGTCGGTCTGCACTGGTGGTGTTTATATTTTATTAATTGATCTGCATACATACAAGTATATCAATAGGATCCTGGCCTTCAACACTTAGGCTCCCTAGCCTATCAAAACACATAAGCCTACAGCTTATGCAAAAATTGGCTCACCAACCTATAGAACACATTTACAATTCTTTGCATATAACATGATTTGTAATGGGGCTCGACCTTGGGGACACTACAATCCCCCTCCCCTTATTTTTTCACTGTCCTCAATGCAACTCACACTGTCTCTACAGTCTTTCAAAATTTTCAAAAAGATGTGGGTACTCTACCCGCATTAATTCTTCATTCTCCCATGTCGCATCCTCAGGACCGTACCAGGTCCACTGGACCTTTACAAGATCTATATCTCGATTCCGGAGCTGCTTGTTTTTCCTGTCCAATATGCGCACAAGATGCACCTGCAGGACACCTTCTAGTTCCACCTGAATCACAGTCCAATTGATAACATGATTAGCATCAGGTACATATTTTTTAAGCAGTGAAACATGAAACACATTATGTACAATCAGAGATGCAAGTAATGCAAGCATGTATGCAACTGGCCCAATCCTTTCCAGGATCTCAAATGGCCCACAAAATCTTGCTGCCAACTTGGCGCAACTTCCCAATTTCAGGGAACTCCTGTTAGTTTTCACTTTCAGGAAAATATGGTCACTTACTTTGAATTCTTTATGGGTTCTGTTACTATTAGCGTAACTTTTCTACCTTTCCTGAGCAGCTTTCAAATTTTGTTTGATTTTGATCATTTGATCTTCCATCTCTTTGAGTAGTTCCAGTCCAACTACTGCTCTGTCAGCTAGATTATCCCAGCTCACTCGAGTTTTGCACTTTCTTCCATAAAGTGCTTCGAATGGGCTCATCTTCAGAGATGCATGGTACCCATTATTGTAAGCGAATTCTACCAAATGCAGGTAGTCTTCCCACCTTGATGGTTTATCCATCACATACATTCTCAGCATGTCTTCTATTACTCTGTTTACTCTCTCTGTCTATCCATCAGACTCGGGATGATATGTTGTACTGAAGTTCATATTCGTTCTGAATCCCTTGAACAATGCTCTCCAGAAATTCGAAGTGAATTTCAGGTCCCTATCATACACAATTGTCTTAGGAATTCCATTCAAGCGTGCAACTTCTTTTAAAAAAATATCAGCAACATCTGCTTCTCTATGGGTGGTTTTCAGTGGAATAAAATGGGCAGCTTTAGTAATCTTGTCCACCACCACCATGATTGAATCATGCTGCTTGCTTGTTCTAGGCAATCCTGTGATAAAATCCATTGTTACCACATCCCATTTCCACTCAGGAATAGGTAAAGGCTGTAACAACCCTGCTGGGTGTCTGTGCTCAGCCTTGACCTTCTGGAATTCCATACATCTGGCGATGTATCAGCAATTTCCTTCTTCATACTTGGCCAAAAATAATGGCTTTTGACTGCTGCCATAGTCTTCTGATATCCAGGATGACTAGCATAAGTCACATTATGCATTTATTTTAGAATTGCCTGCTTCAATTCTTGGTCATTAGGTACATACACTTTGTTTTTATATAGAAGTAAACTATCAGCTCCCAATGTATAACTTTCCTTGGTTTGTGGTTTCCCATGCTATTGTAGCTTTGCTACAAGTCTTTTGTATTGAAAATCAACATTTGCAGCTTCCAGAATTATGTCCTTCAACTCAGTTATGTACATGCTAATGGCTGTAGCATGTAATTCATGCACTTTTCTACTGAGTGCATTAGCCACTTTATTGTCTTTCCCTTTGATATGCCTGATATCAAATTCATATTCACACAGAAATTCCAGCCATCTAATTTGCCTGGCATTTAAAGTGGCTGATCAAATAAATACTTTAGACCATTGTGGTCTATTCTCAACTCGAATTTCTTGCCCATGAGGTAATGTCTCCATTTCCTCAATGCATGGACAACTGTTGCCAACTCTAAATTATGAGTGGCATAATTCTTTTCATGTTCCTTTAGCTTTCAGGATTCTTCACAAATTACAGATCCCTCTTGGCTGAGAACTCCTCCCAGCCCTTCCTTACATGCATCTGTGCATACTACATAATCCTTGTCTAGATCTGCAATATTTAGGATTGGAGCACTAGTGAGTAGCTGCTTCAATTGCTGGAAGCTACTCTCACATTGTTCAGTCCACTGGAACTTCTTCTCCTTCCTTTGCAAGGATTTGATAGCATGATCTATCCTTGAAAATACGGCTATGAAACTCCTATAATAACCTACCATACCCATAAAGGATCTAACTTCTATCACATTTCTTGGTGCTGGCCACTCTTGAATGGCCTATACCTTATTAGGATCCATAGCGATCCCTTCTTCAGAAATAATGTGTCCCAGATAATGGATCTGCTTTTGGTAAAATGAGCACTTGCTCAGTTTTGTGTAAAGCTGGTGTTCTCTCAACACCTGTAGCACCATTCTCAAATGTTGTTCATGTTCTTCCTCTGTCTTGGAGTACACCAAGATATCGTCCAAGAATACTATGACAAACTTGTCCAGATAATTTATGAACACTCCATTCATTAATCACATGAAGACAGCAGGCGCGTTGGACAGTCCAAACGACACCACAGTGAACTCATAATGACCGTACCTTGTTCTAAAGGCAGTCTTGTTGATGTCTTCATCTTTTATCCTCACTTGATGATATCCATATCAAAGATCTATTTTAGAAAATACTTTCACATCCTTTAACTGATCAAAAAGATCATCAATCCTTGGCAGAGGATATTTTTTCTTGACAGTGACTTTATTCAACTGCCGAAAGTCAATGCACAGCCTCAGCGTTCCATCTTTATTCTTCACAAATAGGACCAGGGCTCCCCATGGTGACACGCTGGGATGAATGTACCCTTTCTTTAGTAGCTCTTCAAGCTGTAGTTGCAACTCTTTCAGCTCTGGTGTGCTCATTCTATAAGGAGCCTTTGAAATTGGAGCTGCTCCAGGCATCAGATTTATAGAAAAATCGATGTCCCTCTTTGGAGGTAGTCCAGGCACCTCCTGAAACACATCCGTAAACTCTTTGATCACCCTATGGTCTTCCAGATTCGAGACTACATCTTGGAATGCTTCTTCCACCCGGGCTGCAAATAATTGACAGCCTTTCCGATAATATTTCTTCAGCTGCATAGCTGAGATTTCCCTCACAACCACGGCTCTGGGAATCCCTTGGACTGTTACCTGATTTCCTTCTTCGTTCAGACATGTGACCCTCTTGTTTCGACAATCCAGAAGGGCATGGTGCTGGTCTAGCCAGTCCATCCCAATTAAGAAATCATATGAGCCTAAAGGAAGAATGTTTAATTCAGCCTTAGTGCTCATCCCTTTCATGTCCACTGAACAGGACTTAACCAATTTAGTGACCTTCCTCTTGGTCCCTGGGGCTAACTGCACTAACTAAGACTTATCATGTTTTCTCTTCGTTAGATTCAAACTTTCCACCACCCTAGGATCTACATAACTATGGCTAGCCCCTGAATCAATCAAAATAACAAGTGGTCGGTTGTTGATCATACCTTCCACTTCAATCATGTGTGATTGAAATTCTGCTTGCTTGTTGTCCAGGGCTGTGTAGATCCTCGGTATTCTACTTCCCATATCCTCCATTGTTTCAGCTTGCTGAATAGTATGGACAGTTCTTTCTTTGTCTTTTCTGTGGGGACAGTCTTTGTTCAGTATTGTCTTTTATAGCCCCAACACTCCATGGGTGGATGCCTTGTCATCTGTTCACTCCCTTCAAATTTCCTGGGCTCTTTAAAAGATGACTATCCCCAAGGACTGTTTCTGAAAAAGGAAGGCTTACTTCCCTTCTGCCTCTGTTCTTTCTTAAACCTCTTCTGATCATCTGAAGCCTTCCGAAAGGTAGGATTTTCCCTTTGCTGTTCATATAGGCATTTCTCCCTTCTTATGGTTTCTTCCATGGTCTTAGAATTATCGTATTGAATTTTTTCACCAATGGAAGGTGGCAGTCCACTCAGATACCTCTGAATTTTGACAGCCTCATCTTTGATGAATGGAACATACTCCAGCAGTTCCAGAAAACTTCGTTCATACTCATCAATGGTCATACTGCCCAACTTGAGTTTGAAGAACTCCTTCATCTTTCTGTCATAGTATCTTTTAGTCAGGTGTTTCTTCTCGAAATACCTCTTGAATTCCTTCCAAGTGACCTCTTTCTCTTGAATGTGCTGCACTTGCACAAACTGATCCCACCACATGGATGCTTTTCCTTTCAGCCGGTACATTGAAATTCTTCCTTCTGCATGGGCAAAATAATTCTGCAGCTGGAAGTATTTCTTCATGCCAAGCAACCATGTCTCACCATCTTCCTCCTTCTTATTCTCCCCATCAAATGTTGGAGGTTTAATTTTATTCATCTCTCCTTTCAACTCCTCCCTTCCATATTTTTGATGTTTTCTGGTAGGGGACGGGCTCAAATTGCTATGTGTCTCCCTTTCCGAATGTTTTTGGGAGTGACTATGATGTCGGTTACCACTCCTCGATCTACTTCTTCTACCATGGGTTCTGCGACTCTCCTTTGTACTTGAGTCTCTTCCTTTCTCAAGTTTCTGCTCTATTCTTTCCAGACTCTGCAAGAATCTTAAGTTTAATTTCCCTTGTCGATCCTTGACTTTCATGAGCTTTAGGCTATCAACTCAATGCTCTTGTGCCTCTCTTTGTATCCCTTCAATGATTTTCATCATATGTCCTTCCTTATCCATCTCTTTTCCATGCCCATTAGAGTTCGATCCTTCGACTCCTTGGTTAACATTCTTTCCTTCCTGTTCATCTTCTATTTCAGGGGCAATTTTCATTCTTCCCCACTCCATACTTGGCGTTGATTATCTGGAGTTTTGGCCTCTGTTGTATTCTGAACACACACTGTGCAATCCAATTCAAAATTTTCAAGCCATTAAACTTCATGAATAATCCACAACATTTATAACTATTACGAACAAACGAAAGACATTTCAACTTCATAAGTTTTCTGAGCTCTGTCTGGCTCTGTGTTTTTCGGGTTTCTTGAAATTCTCCTATTTCCCTATTGGGAAATTTTTCTCCCACAGGAAAATCTTCAAGGTCTCCCTTCCTTCTATTGGGGTTACCTCTATCAGGATTTTGAAACCGACAGTGTTCTGGTGGTTTGAATCCCCGATTTCTGATTTCCCGATGCGCTACCTTTACGGGTAGCCCTTGCTATGGACTCTACATCATGTGACTGTTGACTCATGACTCCGGCCTTTTCCCTTATCAGGGCTCAAGATTTCGCAAATCTGAATGTGCCAAAATGCTCGATAGCAGAATCCCCGATTTCCTGATGTGCTTTTACACTGGCTAGCTCTCCTGGCTCAGCCTCTGGTCCACATGACCATACTATATGACCTCCACCCTACCCCGTCGGGTTTCGGCGGTTTCCATGTCATGCTCATATGCTCACGGGATCCCCGATGGGTCCCATTCGTTGACTTGTCAACAGTCCTTTCGCTTGTCGCTAAAAATCTGCCACCTGTCCTCCTAACAGTCCATGTGGCCCCACGTTCCTAGGCCTTATCGGGAAATCGTGTATCGTGATTTTCCAATGCACGAAACCTTTACTTCTGGGATCTCCGATATCCCGATTCCCGATATGTCGACGCACCTTTTTATTTAACCCTTCACGGTTAATTCAGGTCCACGTGAACTCTACCCCGTGACTGTAATCGACCACTTATCGTGGTTTCGGGGTTCGGAGTTTCAAAGTGTATGACTCACTTGTCACCGGGGTTCCCGATTTTCTGATGAACTTCAAACACCGATGGACTTACTCCTTGTCGGGACTTTCCCTGATGGCAGATCTCTGCCTCTTGTTCCCTAATATGAATGGTCCATATCTTGTCACGAAATCGCAGATCGCGATTCCGTGTAACGAGATTCCTAGGTGCTCGAGAACTCTGATTCTCCTATTTTCGGCTCTCTCCAGGACTCTGACACGTGTCCTCCTTGATAGCCTACGACTATGATTTCTTTGGTGTTTCGAGACTCATAAGGTCTCGATTCCCTTGACTTTTAAAATCCCAACGCCTCTCTGGGACTTCTCCTCTACCCATGAGGACTTAATTCCTGTGCAACTTCTGTCAACTTGGACGGTGGACGGGTAATCCCACAGTGATCTTACGACTCACGATCCTCCCGAGTTTAAACTCTTATACACTCCAGGTCATACTAGGGTCCGAAATTGGTCCTCCAAATGCAATTTCTCCTCTCACCCTTGGTCCAAATACCACTCAACTGGGCCATCTAGGCTCAGTGTCAAAACCTGGGCTCTGATACCACTTTGTAGTGTACCTTTTTCACTACTGAGGTTTCCAAACCTCTCAGTTACCATTCTATACATGAAGGATTACATAATTTGTACAGACATTATAAGCGCATGCATTTAACATAATTAAACACATGTAATTTATAGAGTGAAACATATCTGGTTACTATTATTAATTAAACATTCCATAGCATTCCATAGTAACTCATTTACACAGTGGAAAACATGATACATGAACATCAAAGTCATGCCAAATGTGATAAAAACATAATTCAGATACTTATCTTTGAACAGTTGTAGAATTCACCAACCAAGTGCAGGCCTTCCATGAACCTCCCAGCCTTAGACCACATTGTTCATCATCTCAACAGTGGGTCACCCCCAAGTTGGGACCGAGATCCACCCCAAGGCGAGGAATCCTAGGCTAGGCTGAGGTTACAGGGAAGATAGCACATACACATCACTAGGAAGAAAGCTCTCCCAGGAATCTCCCACGCTCACTGCCCACAGACCCTCATTCCCCACATGCCTGTTCCACCCCAGGAGAGTGCACCTTCTCTATCACCTAGACAGTCCTTTGGCTACCAGTCTCCCTTACCTTGGGTTACAGGAACAGACCGGACCGGAATTCTCTGGGCTCTATGGCAGCTACAGGGTTCTTTCTAGTAGTTCTCTTCTCCCTCGGTGCACTCTCTCACCTGGAGGAGTCGCTCACAGGACAACAAGCCTCACGCAGTCCAGTACTGTGTGGTCACAACAATCCATGGGAAACATAGACAATTGCTTCCCAAAATGGTTCAGCGGTCACAGGATAATCTCACGGGATGATTTCGGAATAGGAACTTCACAGAGGCTAGTTCAGCTTCCCTCGAATAACAAAGATACTTCCACTCAATTCAACACAGGCTTCTCATTCAGGGAATGCGCACATGGGTTTTCCCAGAGACACGCACAGACTCCCTAGCTCTGGATAGGGTGTACATGGTTTCTTCGGACAACCACAGGCTTTACAGCTTTCAAAGTTAAACCAAGGTATTCTGGTCGATGGCTTCCACGACTCTCCCCAGGACAGTCGGATCAAATGGGTCCGAACCCCCCTCACGGCTTACTCCATTGGTTTTATTTGCATGCACCAGGGTTGACACTTGTCACCCTGGAAACTGCATGTGTTCCATCCGTACGCCTTCCTCCCTTCACTTGGGAAATCAAGCATCCTTCCAAAGGACTTAGGATAAAATAATATGCACATGGCTCTTTTTGGAAATAATATTAAAAATATTATTCCAGGCCTAAGCCCCCTAGGCTTATCCCCTAGGCTCAACACTCAGTCCCTTTCCCACCTTCCAGCCCCTAATTCCTTTCCCACTCTGTGGACGCTCAATCCCCCATCACTCACTCATCATGGTCGGTCTACACTGGCGGTGTTTATATTTTATTAATTGATCTGCATACATACAAGTACATCAACAGGCTCCTGGCCTTCAACACTTAGGCTCCCTGGCCTATCAAAACACATAAGCCTACAGCTTATGCAAAACTTGGCTCACCAGCCTATAGAACACATTTACAATTCTTTGCATATAACATGATCTGGAACGGGGCTTGGCCTTGGGGACACTACATGGTGAATGGCCACAGGATGTCATCCATTAGCCTCATGAAATTTGCAGGGGCATTCATCAACCTGAAAGGCATGACCAACCATTCGAAAAGGCCCTCGTTGGATTTGAATGCAGTCTTCCACACATTAGAAGGTTCGATTGGTACCTGGTGATAACCAAACTTCAAGTCGATCTTGCTAAAATATTTCACCCCCTTGAGTTGGTCCAGAAGGTCATCAATCGATGGGATCAGGTACCTATTACGAACAATGATCTTGTTTAGTACCCGATAGTCAATGAAGAGTCTCCAAGTCCCATCCTTCTTCTGCACCAACACGATCGGGCTCCCATAGGGCGATGAAATCGGCCGGATGTGACCTTTCTACAACAACTCCTAAATCTGCCTCTTGATTTCATCATTCTCCAGAACAGAGTGTCGATAGATGGGTCCATTGGGCAGTGGTGCACCTGGGGTCAGATCGATGGGGTGCTTGACGTGGCAGTGTAGAGGCACCCCTGCAGGGGAGTTGAAGATGTCTTCATACTCCTCCATGACCTTATCCATCTATTGTTTTCGTGTAGCGGGGCCCTGTCTGGAGGTCATGGCCACAGTCTTCCTCTTTCCCTGAGAGTGGATCATCAGGAAAACAAATTTCTTGGTTTTGGAAATGAGCTTACTGCATTCTTTTGCAGTAACCAAAGAGACGGTGGTAGGCAGTGCTATCTCCGGTATCCTGTATATCTTATTGCCCAAAGTGATAATAACAACACGAGGCCTGGACTTATACACAACATGTCACTTCCACAAGTACAGTTGGCCTAATAATACATCATAAACATCAAGAGGATCAATGTCACATAATACCTCATCCATGAAGGGATTGATGTTGTAGGGAAGGCAACATTGTTGACTGACGTAGACCTCCCATCCTTGGTGCAACCACCCGATGATGTATAGTTGTGGGTATGTTGTGGTCGACAAGCCCAGCCATTTCATGATCTCTACCGAGATGAGGTTCTTCTATCTCCCGCTGTCGACAATGAACTATAACAGGGAACCCTTTACCCACATCTTGGACCCTTTACCCACATCTTGGAATGGAAGAGACGCTCCGCCTCCTCTGGATCTTCTAGTTCCTCCTTCTGGATCTTTGTGGTGGCAACGGTGGCATTGGGATTCGCATCGATAATCTGCTTCCCCTTGTCATTCCCCTTGTCAGGTTCTGATTCAGAGTCGGAGCATGCATCTGATTCAGAAGCCTTCAACTCGGCTACGAGTGACTGCTTGGCCCAACACTCACTTGTGTTGTGAGTGGAGCTCTTATGGAACTCACACCACTTCCCCATGTCCTTTTTTGGCTTCGTGGTGTTGTTCTTTTCTTGTGGCTTTGGTGGGTTGTCATGGGCTACCCCACCTTATCTTGGTCCTTTGTTCTATAGTTTGGGGGTACCTTTCCCTTGCTTCTGATTTTCAGACCCAAAGTCTCGCCTCTTCTGTTTGAACTTCTAGTCAATCTTGGCAGCATATTGGTATGCCACACCAAGCAAGGAGATGTCGAGGAACTCCATTTCCTCCTGAATGTATATGTGCAGACAACTGCGGTATTTTAACACCAAATGTTTCTCTAAATCTTTGATACCCAACTTTGTGCATAGGGTATGAAACAGATTCGTCATCTCATGCACATCTTGGTCCCTTTATTGCCACATCGTAGTCCATTGTATGTATTTGTCCTCATAGCTCCCCACAGGATAATATTGTTCCTTGATGGCATCTCGAAAATAATTCCAAGTGGGTGCAGCCGAGAACAGAGAGGGTTCTCCCTCGTCCTATTGCTCCGAGTAGGTTTTCCACCAGTCCTTGACATGGGGGGCAGCTTTGAGGAGTGCGAAACTAATATTTTCTCGGTCGAAAAAGTCATGAACCGAGAAATATCCTTCTAACAGATTCAACCATCTATCTATGGAATCTGCATCTATTTGGCCCTCAAATATGGGAATGTCAAAGTTTACTTGTAGCTTAAAAGGAGCGGCGCCTCCAGAGTGGTTGTTGGATGTCGATGCGCCGCCAGTGGGAATCCATTGAAGAATCTGGGCAAAGTTGTCCATCATTGCATTCCTTTGCTTCTCGAGGGCCTCCTCAAGCAACATTTTGATAGGATCTCCTACTCCCTCATCTTTATTTTCTTCCCCCATGGGCATTCATCGGGGTTTGCGAGGATGATCTTGCAAAGGTTCAACCAAATTAATTCCCAACTCCTTATACCCCGACCTCGTTGGGGACATGCAAAGAAAGATTGAGAATGGGTAGACCGCTCTGATACCACTGATCTCGATTCATGTAGGAACACAATGAAATACATAAATACACATAAATGCAGAGATGTAGCAGAAATAAGACTTCATTTCATTAATAACAAATGACTGAAATATGCTTACAGACAGGATGGAAATAAACTAGCTAGGGCGCTAGTAGCTTATCTCTGAGAAGAGATGTGGTGGCTACTGGCCTATGAACTGTGTTACAATGAGGCTCGAAGGCCTATTATTATTGAGAAACAATGTAAAACCCTAAACATCTAAATACCTAACCCTAGGAGATGAAACGCCAAGACTATGGGCCCCATTTGGGTAAGCTGGTACATCAACTTCCTGGGGACGTAACTTTGGCATACGATCTTCATTTGACACGGTCCATACCTCATTAGAAATATCTATCCGAGGACTACAAATTTTGGGTGAGAAACATTGATCTATGTTCCATGTTGCTCCCCGTTTTCCCAAAAAAATGTCGTTTAAGGCCTCAAAACGGCTCCGGAAGTTCAGGACCCAAAAAACTGCTAAAAATGGTAAATTGTGCGGAAACTAAAAAAATGAAAGAAGCAATGGTGGGGGTCCAAGTGGAATAGGTGGGTGGCCACCAATATCCACCTGGATCAATGTGGTTATGGATTGCAATGCTACAAGAAGCAGAAGAATAACAAATGAAATATAAACTTCTCATGCCATTACGCCTCTGCTCATCAGATTTTGTTGTTGCCGAAACGATCTAACGGTATTTCATGCTCCTCTGCTCAAAATTATTAATGGTAAAGAATGTTTAAATTCAAATAGATGAAAGAAGCCATACATTCCCTCCAGGAAAGATGTCAAGTTGGGCGGATTTCAGGTTGGAAAATTTCCATCCAGATTCCAAAGTGTGACAAATGAGTATCA
This sequence comes from Picea engelmannii, assembly GCA_009831015.1. NCBI lineage: Eukaryota > Viridiplantae > Streptophyta > Pinopsida > Pinales > Pinaceae > Picea > Picea engelmannii. Next base: position 40,917 of record ML787429.1, read on the forward strand.
GGATATAAAAAATTGTTGTTTGGTGCATTTGAGTACGAGAGGGTTCATTTAGTATCCATGACTGAAATGGAAATGGATATCCATGAATATCAAGGTAGAATATAACATTTCAAGGTCTCCCTTGCTGGAGAAATTACAAGCACACAGTCAAATTAGTTGCTCGACACTTGAAGCCCAGACTGCATTTAGAGAGGGCGGACATAGCAGGAGGCAGCAGTGGTGGTAGGGTGTCTTAGTGGAGGCTCCACGGCAGGATTTTTTGGACAATAATGGATAAATGGTGGCCATGTGCGGTGACTCCGATATCTGGAAACGTCTCAGGGAGGTTGGATCTATTCCTACAGAAAAAATATCGGAATGCCAAAATTAAATTGCAGGGTATGCCCTCTCTGTAGGGAACACAACTATGGACTAATGGGTCTAAAGATGGAGGATAGAAATAGATGTTTCAAGAGGATATGTGTTTTTTGTGAGAGTGTAGTATTAAGATAAGATAAAGAGAATTGGGTATCATGAGTTAAATTTGCAGCCAGATTGAAAAGCCTCTTCCTCATCACCATAGTTTCCTACACTGCACTTTAGGTTGTTTTGATATTAGGTCAAAGGCATTTCCTTAGGGTGGACTCTTTACCACCAATAACAATTCCCTAGGATTCCTACAATCCCCTGATATTTTTATCAACTGAATTTGAGCTCACTCTGCGAAACGCTAAAGAGGAGTGAGGATGAAAAGAGTTTGTAGGTTGATAAACCAGGGTTAAAATTGCTCCACATGTCTCGAGTTTGTAGTCATGCATTTAAACACTTAAATGGTTCGATTCTCCACTTGATCTTCTTGATTGAGATGGGGTTGAACACAGGTCCCACTCTAATGGTGGAAAGGATGCTTCAATCGTCACATCTAGGTAGAGGAAAGATCGTGGACATTCTTCTGTAAGAACGGACCGACATATTCTTCCACGATAGCCTCAAAAAAATTAATACCATGTTGTGTTTGTTTTTTCAAGGTTGCAAAATAAAATTATAAATACCATGTTTTGTAAGCAATTTTATGGTCTTTTTTATAAATACCATGTTTTGTAATCAATGGCATGGTGTTTTTTTTATAGTTCACGACAGAGGCTCCGCATGTGTTTTTATAATTATACACTATCTTCCTGTAGTGGGTTCTACAAGGGACCTGACGTGGAACAAACCCCATCAGTTTCATTTTAACTACATAGTAATTATCATTACAACAGTATCATAGGCTATAGAGATTTCCAGGTTGCTTCATTCACGTTGGTTCTCATCTTGTATTCTTATTCGTAAACCCTTTTCACACGAGAGATTGCATTTCTTCTTCACAATCCCTTTGCCCAAGTAACGAAGAAGAGATTGCATCTATATTTCCTCTCTGCTTAATTTTTTGCAACTTCTGTAAATCGACATGTTAATGAATTTATATGTCCCAATGCCAAATTA
>ML787429.1:46197-68832 GCA_009831015.1 Picea engelmannii
CAGCACCCCTACCTCAGCAAGATCTGTGTGACCTCCTGGTCTTGGATCGTTCTATTCACTTGAGTTGGAATGGCTCTTTAGTTCCCACATGAACCTTTTCACATATAATCATAGGTCCTTTTTAGAAGTTACGCATGTGCGAACAAGCACTGGGCATGAAACTCCACTCCACGTGACCAACCAGCATGACCACAACCTTTACCCGAAAGAGAGGTTTTAGATTTCGCAACTTCACGATTCCTATTGCAAGTCCCTCTGACTCCTTTGACTCCTGAAACCCTGAAATGGGCTTGTATATATTTAACTCCTCCCTTATGCCTCAACCATATGACCTCACTCTAACCTTGGGGTCCACTTTTGAGCACATTGAGGCATCGCGACTCATGAGTTTGCGATGCAACTCCTGTCATGTCTCCCGAAGTCCAAACTTGCAACTTCTTCTCCTCAAATCGACAGTCCTAAACCTTCAACAATCTGATGGTCTAGATTATATTGGAGCTTCATGTATCGGGATTTCGCAACTCAAGATCTCCAAGTCGTGACTTTCTCCACACTCTGACTCCCAAAATGTCGAAACTCAAAACCACAAGATCAACGACTCTTATTGATCTATATCTGACGACGACTATTCCTCTTGAGCTTGCGACTGTTGAAAGACACTCAGCCTTCACTTCTCCATTGATCCACTGGATCCAATGGTACACAACAAATCAGTAGTTCTCCATTTGGGAATTTGAACCGTATGTTCAAGTTCTCAATGCCCCTAGCCAAATAACTTGGCACCTCCTTTTGAGCTTTATTTCTGCAAGGTGACTTCAACATCATCTTCCTTCAAACTCTTCAAACTCTTTATTCCTCCCGAGATTGGTTCTTGATGCAAACTCAAGGATTCCAAGGGATTTTACCCGCACTCCTTGTAGCCTCACGATAATCACTGATTATTTGAACTATACAACTCTTTACACTCCTTGCAACAAAAACCTTTCAACTACTCACTGGGTTGGAAAAGTCTAAGACTTCAACCTACCTGTGCAMACCTTGCACAACTTTGTGCTATACTCACACTTCTGCTGGTATGAAAACAACGATATCTCTCCTGATCTTTTCTAAGATAAAATTTAGAACTTGTCAACGCACTCTTTGCGGACTTTCACTACACTCCTTGTAGGAATTCTCAGGATGAGAAACAATTGAAACTCATACCTTTCCTCTTACGGACTTCATGCATTCAACATAAAATCATACATGCACACAACATTGAAACAAATGCGTAACAGAGCATATAATAAAAATGTAAACATACCATTCAATAGATGAAAAAAATATTCATCACAATGCCATGAAATTGAGTCAACGCATTCTTATATTAACTCAAGTGCTTTTGTACATGGGTTCTATAGCATCAGCTATCTACTTATACGGTCTTCTACAATATTTTTTCTTCTCTTCTCTCTCTTGCTCTACAACTCTGATTCTTTTTTTTTCCGAGAATAATAACACAATACAATACATACGAGGGAGATTTCTAGAGTTTTCCCTCCTACAACTCTAAGCTATCAAATCAAAAAATAAAATCTACAACTACTTTATATTTAATACATTAAATTCTTACAACTGATAGATGAGAGAAATGCGCAAGATTTGTGTTACAATATCCAAAACATAAAAGAAAAAATATACTTTCATATATTACATTAATCCTTCATTCTTTCAAATTCAAAACATACTCAAAACGCACGCTGGTGCATTTCCAACTGTCCTCCACTTTTTCACTTGCTTACGATTCTCCTGCATCATACTCCTCTAGCTAAAAAATTCATGGAATCATGTTCATGAGCTCCTGCATTGTCTGTCCATGTTTCTGGATTTTTGCTTCACTTTCCCAACTAGCATCTTCAATCAGGTGTCCCTTCCACTTTACCAAGTATTCAAAATGCATCTTTCTCCAGGTCTTTTTGCTAACTCTCCGATCAATAATCTTTTCGATCTGTGGCTTTTCAGCTACAGGAATTTGTTTAACCCACTGGAATTTTTTCTGGCTCTCTTCCCCATATGGTTCATGTGCTCTATAAGGATACAGATCTACTACGTTGAATATAGGTGATATTCCCACATCATCTAGCAATTCTATCTCATAATCATTTGCCTCAAATTTCCTTATGATTTTTCATGGCCCTATCTTTTTCATTTTCAACTTATTATATGTTCCCCTTGGGAATTTTTTTTTCCTCAGGTGCGCTAAGACCAAATCTACCACTTCAAACTGAAGCTTTCTTTTGTGTTGATTTTCTCTATGCTTGTATTCCTGGTTAGAAATCTACAATCGTTCTTTGATCGTACTATGGAGCTCTTGCATCTCTGCTACAAAATCTTCTGCTCCAGCACTTCTAAACTCATTCTGCTCTAATACCCTCAACTCATATATGCCTCTTGGTTGCATTCCATATATTATCTGGAATTGGATTTGTCTTGTTTTCCTGTTAGGTGAGTTATTATATGAGAATTTTGTTTGTGGCAGAATCTGATCCCACTTAATATGATGTTCAGCTACTAAACTCCTCAACAAGTCTCCTAAACTTCTATTTACCACCTCAGTTTGTCCATCCTTTTGAGGGTGATATGTTGAGCTAAAAGATAAATTTGTCCCCAGATTCTTCCATAGTGTTCTCCAGAAATGACCAACAAATTTTTTGTCTTGATCTGAAACAATACTCTTGGGTAAACCATGAATTCAAACAACTTCTTTGAAAAACAAATTTGTAATGTGTGTTGCATCATTGGTTTTCTGACATGGAATTAAATGTGCCATTTTTGAGAATCTGTCGACTACCATGAATATGGAATTACAACCTCTTTGTGTCCTTGACATTCCTAACACAAAATCCATGCTTATCGTGTCCCACGACCTCTCTGGTACTGGAAATGGTTGGTACAATCCTCTATTCTATCTTTTTCCCTTTGCGTCCTAGCAAATTCTACATCTGTTGACAAACTTCTTCACATATGTCCTCATCCCTGGCCAATAATACAAATTGTTTAGTTGCATGAATGTTTTGTCATGACTAAAATGTCCAACCAGTCCTCCACTATGTTTTTCTTTTAGAAGATCCTCTCTCATGGAACTCTTTGGGATACACAACTAATTTCCTTTGAATAATAATCCATCCTGAATTAAGTATTCAATCCATTAGATGTTGTCTCTCAGAATAGGATTCTCACATGCTTCATAAGCATCTCTAAAATCTGAATCATCTCTGTACATATCCTTAAGGCTATCAAAACCTAAGGTCTTCACATGAAACTCCTGCAGAATCAAACATTTCCTGCTCAATGCGTAAACAACCTTGTTAGCAGTTCCAGAAATGTGCTTTATAACAAAATTAAAGTTTTTCATAAATTCAACCCATTTTGCATGTTTCTGGTTCAGTTTCTCTTGTTTGGTTACGAATTGTAAATCATGGTTGTCGCTATACAAAATGAACTCCTTCAAAACCAAGTCATGCCTCCATTTCTTCAGTGCCTTTATGACTGCATAAAATTCTTTATCATACGTGGAATATTTCATCTTGGCATAATTCATCTTCTCATTAAAGTATGTAACCAGTCTATTGTCTTGACTTAATACTTCTCCAATCACAAATCCACTTGCGTCACATCTCACTTGAAATGTTTTACTAAAATCTGGTAGAACCAGAACTGGTTGTCCAATTATATTCTCTTTCAACAACTTGAAACTTTTTTCTTCTTCTTCTGTCAAATGAAAATATTTATGTATTTTCTTGACTGTGTCCATCATTGACGTAGAAATTCCACTAAAATTTCTGATGAACTTCTTGTAAAAACTAGTTAATCCATGGAAGCTTGTGACTTCAAAGATATTCCTCAGTGATGGCCATTCTTTGATTTCTTTTACATTCTCAGGATCCATTTTCAACTCATTCGAAGAGATCACAAACCCTAAATATACAAGCTCCTTCTTCATGAAAGATGAATTCTTCAAATTTATTAGCAACTTCTCTTTTTGTAACCTCCTCATCACTAGAGTTAGGTGTCTCAAATGCTCCTCCGTAGTCTTACTGAAGATCAGTTTATCATCAATATACACAATTACAAACTTTCCAATGAAATCTTTCAAGACCTCGTTCATCAATCTCATGAAAGTACTTGGCTCATTCGTCAAACCAAATGGCATGAAAATCCATTCATGTAATCCTTCATTCATATTGAATGTTTTCTTCCATTCATCACCTTCCCTCGTTCTAAGATGATCATATCCTCTTTTCAAATTAATTTTTGAAAAAAAGATTTTCTCCACTCAAGAAATCCATCAAGTCATCCATCCTCGGTAAAGGAAATCTATACCTAATGATGATTTTGTTTATATCCCTCGAGTTTGTACACATTCTCCATCCACCATCCTTCTTTGGACTTAACATTGTTGGCACAACACATGGACTCAAGATTTCTCTAATCAACCCTTTGTCCATCAAGTCTTGGACTTGCTTCTTGACCTCTTCATTCTCCTACGACGCTAGTCTGTATGCTACTTTGTTTGGAAAAATTGCTCCTGGTATTAGGTCAATATGATGGCTTATACTTCTGATGGGCAAAAATGAACAAGGTAAATCGTCCACCACTATATCAATGAAGTTTTCCACCATTCCCTGAATTTCCTCCAATAGATCATCTATCGAAGTACTAGTCAAGATGACTCTAGGTTTCCTCACCACAACAAACTGCATGTCTTTTTCTTTCCTTACTTCATCAAAAGTTCCTTCCCACTCATAAGAAGTACAATATTTCTTGTTTCTCCTTTCACCTTCTTGTCTTCAATTGGTAGAAACATATGTGTCCTACCATTTTTCTCCAAGGTGTATGTGTTCTTTCTCCCATCATGAACAACATTTGTTTCATATTTCCACGGTCTACCAAATAAAATATGGCATATATCCATGGGAATAACATCACATAAGATCTCTTCTCTATATCCTCTTATCTTAAATTTAACTAAAAATTGTGTAGTGGTTGTTACCTTATGTCCTTTTTGAAACCACAAAACCTTGTATGGGCATGGATGTGCAACTGTTTCCAATTCCAGCTTCTCCACCATTTATGTGGATACTAGATTGTTTATACTTCCACTATCCACTATCACCTTGCATACCCTATCCTTGGTCTTTCAAGCAGTTCTAAACAAATTGTTCCTTTAGAATGGATTCTCTATCTCATTTTTTGGCTTCAAGAGAATTTTCCTCGGAATTAAGGATCTTCCGCCTTCAGCATATTCTGCCTCAACATTTCACCTTTGCTCTTATGAAATGTGAGCTTCACCTCCTCCTTCTATTTTTCTATAAAGACATTCAAAATATTTGTGTCTGATCTTTCCACAGAAAAAACACTTTATTTCACCACCTCTTCCTCTTCCTCTTCCTCTTGTGCGAGGAAAATTGTTCCTATCAACATATTGTCTTCCCTGTGAACTTTCCCCTCTTTTTGGGTGGTTATGAGGTTTCTTTTCTTCATCCTTGGGATTCTGTACTCTGTCCTGGGTAACTGCTTTGCCTCTAATATGACTTCTACCTCTACTCTTTTGACCTTGCTTTCGGGCTAATTTCTCTTATGCTTTTGAAGAAATTTGATAAGCATATTATACATTCCTGATTGTCACCATGCTCATCTCATCTTGAATTTCATATTTCAATCCATTCATGTATCTGGTGACCTTTTCATCATCACTCTCATGACGAATTTCTCTGATGTTGAGTTTGTAAAACTCCTCAGTGTATTCCTTCACTGTCATCCCCTTCTGTCTCAAATTCTGTATTCTTTGAAACAAATTGATTTGGTAATCTCTGGGTATAAACTTGGCCTTCATATTGGCGACCATACTATCCCATATTTTGATTCTTTGCTTGCCTTTGCAATGCCTATTAACCTGTAGTTCATCCCACCACAATGTTGCATGCTCTTTCAATCTAGTGACAACATGTTTTACTTTCTTATCCTCTTCGATATCCTCATATTTGAAGTATTTATCCAGAGCTCTAAACTAATCTAGAAACTCCTCAATGTCTAAGTTGCCTTCATACATCGGGATGTCCATTTTTCTTTGGCCCCTATTCTTACAATAACTCTGAATAGACGTTCCTCTGTAGCATCTTCAACTACAACTTCTTCTTCTTCGGGCCTAGATTCATTCTCGTTTTCAGATTCACTGACATCTCCAGTATCAGTTGTTCGTCTCTGTGTTGTCTCCATAGAATCCAATCGAGCACAAAGTTCTCTCATTTCCCTTTCCACGGCTGGATCGGGCATGGGTATCTCTTGATGTCTTCTTGGCAACATTGTTTAGATCTATTCTTCATAGAATTCAAATCACAACTTGCCTTTTGTTCTCTCTTTCCTACAAAAAAAAAATATTGTAGGCTCTGATACCACTTGATGCAACACCCCTACCTCAGCAGGTTCTATGTGACCTCCCGGTCTTGGATCATTCTATTCACTTGAGTCGAAATGGATCTTTATTTTCCATAGGAACCTTTTCACATATAACCACAAGTCCTTTTTAGAAGTTGCACATGTGCGAACAAGAACTAGGCACAAACCTCCACTCCACATGACCAACCAGCGTGACCAAAACCTTTACCCGAAAGAGCGTTTTCAGATTTCGCAACTTCGCAATTCCTATTGTGAGTCCCTCAGACTCCTTTGACTCTCAAAACCATGAAATGGGCTTGGGGATATTTAAATCCTCCCTTATGCCTCAACCATGTGACCTTGGTCTAACCATGGGGTCCACTTAAAAGCATGTCGGGATTCCGCGACTCATGAGTTCCTGATGTGACTCCTGTCATGTCTCCCGAAGTCTGAACTCGCAACTTCTTCTCCTCAGATCGACGATCCTAAACCTTCGATGATTTGATGGTCCAGATTATATCGAAGCTTTGTGTATCAGGATTTCGCAACTCAATATCTCCAAGTTGCGACTTTATCTACACTCTAAATCCCAAAATTTTGAAACTCAAAACCATAATATCAACGACTCCCATTGACCCATATCTGAAAGCCACTATTCCACCCGAGCTTGTGAGTGTTGAAAGACACTCAGCCTTCTGATGGAAACACACCTGCTACCTCTCAACCCGTAGGTCAAGCGGTCCGTGCGCTCACAGGATCTTCTCTTCTCTACTGGCCCGAAGAACTCCAACGGTTCTTCTATTTCCCTGTCAGGAAATCTACACCCACAACAATCCTCATGGGATTCCTCTCTTTAAAATCAAGAGATCGAACTTCGTGACTTCGTGAGGTCAGTGGTCGAGCGTAGCACTCTCAAATCCCCGAATGCCAATACAGTCAACGCTGACCTTTCCCTCTTCTATCAGAATTTTCTCTATCGTGATCTCGACACTCGCGATGTCAAACAACTTGTTTTTCTGACTCCTAAACCCCGATACACCAAAACTCTGACACACGTGCGATTTTGACTTTTCGACAATACTTTACTCCATCGACATTTCGGAGTTCACAGTATCGCAAATCCTAATGCGATTGTTTCGGGACTTCTCGCCATGAAACCCCGAAATGGTATGCTACATGTCCACTCGTCGACTCCACTGTGGCCCCACACTGTTCTCGTACCCATCAGGATATCATGTTTCACGATTTCATGATTCCTGTTGCAATGTTTCAGAGTTTCAACCCACAAAACCCCGCTATATGAAACCACAAGAAGATCCGATGGTCCTCGTGACTCGGATCTATGGTCCTTCCCCTCCTGATCTTTGAACCCTTCGACGCTTCCACTGTAACCGTCTTGCTCCTCCACGAGATCCAACAGCCCATGGAAATTCATGAATTCTCCTCGGAGAATTTTGATTGTCCGTCCTTCCTTGGTGATTTCAGCGAATGACAAAGTGTTCCTCCGTGGAACTCATCCACCTACAGTGTAAACTTACGATGTCTACTTAAATATTCAAGGCACAACATCTCTGCGTTGTCCTTCAATGAATTCGAAATCCCTATCCTCCCTGAGATTCCTTGTAACTCTGAGCCTTGGAAAAGACTCTTGTGCGCACTCCTTGTGGCAACCTTCAAACACTTCAAGTGCTTGAATCCTTTCGACTCTGCGCACACCTGCAGCAGCAGTCCTTCAACTCTTGCTCAGGTTCGCAACCCTGAACTTCACTCAGCCTGCGCACTCCTTGCATGACTCTTGTGCCCAACTGCACTCCTAAGTTGAATGAGAACAAAAGCAACCCTATCTGAACCCCTTTTGTCAATGCACTCCTTGCAGACACTTCAACTGCACTCCTTGCAGGAATTCCTACTCAGATAGAGAAATAATTGAAACTCATTCTTTCTTCCTCTCAGACTTCAAACTCAAACATGAAATTGTATACACAACATATAAAAAAAATGTATAGCAGGAAGAAAACATTCATGAGCATATCATTCAGCATCAATACACAGAGAACAAACACGAAACCATGAATTTGAATCAACCTCTTTGTATTAATACAAATCTATGTACATGGGTGTTTTTTTACACAACTCTCTGCATGTTCTTTCTCTAATGCTTCTAACTAAATTACAATGCACAATGAGGGTGTCTATATCCCGTTTCCCTCTTGCGCTCTAAAACTGTCTAATCTAGAAATTAAATTCTATCTACCTACATTAACTACTATAAATGCCTCCATCTACTAAGGACGAGATCAATCCGCTCAAGGTCTGTTTACATTTTACAAGTGTGCCTTCTCTTAAAGACTCATTTAAGATCACGAAACAACTTCCAAGGTGATTTTCAAAATTTGTGTTGGCACTTGTCCAGCTGTCTCATTGTCTCCACACTGGCTCACTTGATGTTGGTGATGCTCCTGCATCATACTCCCTGGCTTGGAAATTTTCATGGGCTCCTATCCATGAGATTACGCATGGTATGTCCATGCTTCTGTATCTCTACTTCAGTCTCCCAGCTGGCATCTTCAACTGGATGGTTCTTTCATTTGACCAGATACTCAAAGTATTTATTTCGTCTGGTCCTATTGCTCATTCTCTTGTCCAGTATGCACTCCATCTGCAGTTTAGATGCAACTGGCATCTGTTTCATCCACTGGATCATTAGCTACTCATATCCAGTCTCTGTTTCCTCAGATCTATATAGGTACAAATCTGAGATATTGAATATAAGAGATATTCCAATCCCATCGAGTAATTCAATCTCATAAGCATTCGCCCCAATTTTCCTCAAGACCCTACATGGTCCGATTTTCTTCATTTTCAACTTATTGTATGTTCCTCTCGGGAACCTTTCTTTCCTCAAATGTGCCAAAACCAAGTCACCAACCTCAAACTGAAGTTGTCTTCTATGTTGATCTGCTCTATGTTTATATTCTTGGCTTGAACTCTGCAATTGCTCCTTCACATGGCTGTGAAGTTCTTTCATCACCTCTGCGAATTCTTCTACCCTAGCGCTTCTAGTCGCAGTTTGTTCTGAATCCCTTAACTCAGAAATTCCTCCCGGTTACATGCCATAGACAATATGAAATGGACTCTACCCCGTGCTTCTGTTAACTGAGTCATTATAAGAAAACTCTGTCTGTGGTAATATGTTGTCCCACTAGATGTGGTTCTCTGTCACCAAGCTTCTTAGAAAGTCTCCCAGAATTTTGTTCACCACTTTTGTCTGTCCATCCATCTGAGGATGATAAGCTAAACTAAATGACAAGTTAGTTCCTATCTTATTCTATAAGGTCCTCCAAAAATACCCTATGAATTTTGTATCTCGATCTGAAACAATGCTCCTTGTCAATCCATGAAGTCGAATGACCTCTTTGAAAAACAGATTTGCAATGTGAGTTGCGTCGCTGGTTTTCTGACATGGAATGAAGTGTGCCATTTTGGAAAATCTATCCACCACCACAAAGATTGAATCAACACCTCTTTGTGTTCTTGGCAACCCCAATACAAAATCCATGCTAATCGCATCCCAYGGCCTCTCTGGTATGGGAAATGGTTGATAAAACCCTGCATTATGCTTCCTTCCCTTCAAATGCTAGCAAATTCTGCATCTTTCCATGAATCTCTTGACGTATGCTCGCATTCCCGGCCAAAAATATGACTCGTTCAACTTTGCGAATGTTTTTCCATGACCAAAGTACCCTGCCAATCCTCCACTTTGTTTCTCCTTCAGCAGATTCTCCCTCATGGAGCATTTCAGAATACACAACTAATTACCTCTAAACAATAATCCTTCCTGGATCACATATTCTATCCATGGGCTCCTATCTCTGAGAACTGGATTCTCAGCTGCTTCATATGCCTCTTTAAAATCTGGATCATCGGCGTACATGTTCCTGAGATCATCAAAACCTAACGTTTTGATTTTGAACTCCTGCAACAGCAAACACTTTCTGCTCAAAGCATCAGGCACTTTGTTAGTAGTACCATAAATGTGTTTAATAACAAATGTGAATTTATTCATATACTCAACCCATTTGGCATGTTTCTGATTCAACTTCTCCTGTTGAGTCACAAACTACAGTGCATGATTGTCACTGTACAAGACAAACTCTTTTGGGATCAAGTAATGCCTCCATTTCTTCAATGCCTGGATAATAGCATAAAAATCCTTGTCATAAGTGGAGTACTTCACCTTCACTTCATTTAGCTTCTCGTTGAAGTACACTATCGGCCTGTCTTCCTGACTCAAGACTGCCCCTATTGCAAATCCACTCGCATCGCATTTCACCTGAAATGTCTTTCAGAAATCCGGCAACACCAACATTGGTTGTTTCGTAATCTTCCTCTTCAACAGATTAAAACTTTTCTCAGCCTCTTCAGTCCAGTGAAAATAATTATGTCTTTTCTTCACTGTATCCATCATCGCTGCACTAATTCCACTAAAATTCCTAATGAAATTTTGGTAGAAACTAGCCAGTCCATGAAAACTTCTCACCTCAAAAATATTCTTCAGTGATGGCCAATTTTTTATTACTTGTACCTTATCTAGATCCATCCTCAACTCATTTGCAGAAATAAAAAACCCCAAGTAAATGAGCTCTATCTTCATAAATGAGGACTTCTTCATATTTATCAATAGCTTCTACTGTTGTAGTTTCTGCATCACTTTAGCAAATGCTTTAGATGCTCTACCACTATCTTACTGTAAACCAGTATGTCATCCAAATACACAATGACAAATTTCCCGATGAACTCCATCAGGACTTCGTTCATCAACCTCATGAAGGTACTTGGTGCATTTGTTAAGCCAAACGACATAACAAGCCATTCATACAACCCTTCATTTGTTTTGAATGCAGTCTTCCATTTGTCACCTTCTCTCATGCGTATTTGATGATAACCGCTTTTCAAATCAATCTTTGAAAAATAATTTGCTCCACTTAAGAAATCCATCAGATCATCCATCCTTGGCAATGGAAATTTGTACCTGATGGTTATTGACGCAACTACACCCACAGGCATGTCCGCTCATAGGATCTTCTATTCTCATGGCCTGAAGAACTCAAATGTTCTTCTATTTCCCTATCGAGAAATCCGCACCCACAGAACTCTCGAGCAATCCCTTCTCTTTACTTATCGGGGAATCAGACTTCGCGGTATCGTGAGTTCAATGGTCAGACATTGGTCTCTTAGATCTCTGAAAGCCAATCACCAATCAATGTTGACCTTTCCCTTACCTGTCGGGACTTCTCCTATCGCGATTTCGTGACTCGCGATATCGAACACTTCGTTTTACCGACTCCTGACTCCTGATATGTCGATTATCCGACACGCGTGCGAGTTGACCTTTCAACTTCCTATCACCTCTATCGAGAATTTGGGGTTAGAGATTTTGCAAATCCTGATGCTATTGTATCGGGAATTCTCGCCACAAAACCTCGATAGCTTGTGCCACCTATCCTCCCATTCGTCGACTCAGTTGTGGCCCACACTAATTACGTAGCCGTCGGGATATCATGTATCGCAATATCACGATTCCCGTTACCAAATCTTTGACTCTTCTCTTACGAAATCTCGATATGCGATTTCACAAATAATCCAACAGTCCTGGATGGCTTGGATCAATGGCTCTATCTCTCTTGAGCTTTGAACCCTGTGGGAATACTTGCGTATCTCCCCTGCTTCTCCACGAGATCCGATGGCTCACGGGATGTCGTGAATCCTCCTCAAAAAATACCAACCATCTATCTTCTCCGGTGAATTCTGTGAAATGAACCAAGTGCTCCTCCATGAAGACTAGTCCACCTGTGTGTAAACTTATGACGCTTCTCACCAACCTTCAAGGCACAACTTTCTCTACGCTGTCCTTCAATGAACTCAAATGCCTATCCTTCCTGAGTTTCCCTATGACTTTCAATGTCCTTCAGAGAACCCTCTTTCTCGTACTCCTTGCAGAAACCTTCAAACATGTCTAAGTGTTTGGATACTTCGACTCTGCCCATGCCTGCAGCAGTAGTCTTTTCAAGGCTTCACTCGGGTTCGCAACCCTGAGACCTTTACCCGGCCTGTGCACTCCTTGTACGGCTCCTGTTCCCAACTACACTTCTGGGATGAATGAGAACATAAGCTATCTCTATCTGAACCCTCTGTCAACGCACTCCTTACGGACAATTCAACTACACTCCTTGTAGGAATACTCTGACTCAAATAGGGAAGAAATTGAAACTCATTCCTTCTTCCTCTCAGACTTCAATTCAGACATGAAATCATATACACAACATATAATAAAAAAATGTATAACAGGAAGCAAACATTCATGAGCATATCAACATCAATACACAGAGAATAACACAAACCATGAATTTGAATCAAAGTTCTTCTATTAATTCAAATAATTGTACATGGGTGTTCTTACACATCTCTTTGCTTCTCCTATGATCTTCCTGGATAATAATCCAAATGCACAATGAGGGTGTCTATATCCCGTTTCCCTCTTGCGCTCTACAACTGTCTAGTCTAGAATTAATTTCTATCTACCTGCATTAACTATTTTAAATGTCGTCTATCTACTAAGGACGAGAGAAATCTGCTCAAGGTCCATTTACAATATATAAGTGCGCTTCATTAAATCTTCACATTAATGTTTGCGCAACAACTTCCAAGGTGTTTTCAAAATTTGTGCTGGCTTGTCTAGCTGTCCTTCTGCTTCCATGCTGGCTCGCTTGATGTGGCAGATACTCCTCCATCATACTCCCTCGCTTGAAAATTTTCATGGGCTCCTGTCCATGAGCTTCTGCATGGTCTGTCCATGCTTCTGTATCTCTACTTCAGTCTCCCAGCTGGCATCTTCAACTGGATGGTTCTTCCATTTGACCAGATACTCAAAGTATTGCTTCCTCTTGGTCCTCTTACTCACTCTCTTGTCCAGTATGCACTCCATCTGTGGCTTCTCTGCAACTGGCATCTATTTCGTCCACTAGATCACTGGATGCTCATTTCCAGTCTCTGCTTCTTTAGATCTATATGGGTACAAATCTGAGATATTTAATATCGGAGATATTTCGATCCCATCGGGTAATTCAATCTCATAAGCATTGTCCCCAAATTTTCTCAAGACTTTGCATGGATTGATTTTTTTCATCTTCAGCTTATTGTATGTTCCTCTCGAGAACCTTTCTTTCCTCAAATGTGCCAAAACCATATCACCAACCTCAAACTGAAGTTGTCTTCTATGCTGATCTACTCTGCGCTTATAATACTGGCTTGAATTTTGTAGTCGCTCCTTCACCTGGCTGTGAAGTTCTTTCATCGCTTCTGTGAATTCCTCTGCACTAGCGCTGCTAGTAGCAGTTTGTTCTAAATCTCTCAGTTTAGAAATTCCCCTCGACTGCATACCATAAACAACCTGAAATGGACTCTGGCCTATGCTCTGATTCACTGAATCATTATACACAAACTTTACCTGTGGCAATATATTGTCCCACTAGGTATGGTGCTCTGTCACCAAGCTCCTCAGCAAGTCTCCTAGACTCCTATTGACCACTTCTGTCTATCCATATTTCTAAGGATGATAAGCCGAACTAAACACCAATTTAGTTCCCATCTTCTTCCATAAGGTCCTCCAAAAATTCCCTATGAATTTTGTGTCTCGATCTGAAACTATGCTCCTCAGAAACCCATGAAGTCGAATGACCTCTTTGAAGAATAGATTGGCAATGTGAGTTGCATCACTAGTCTTCTGGCATGGGATGAAGTGTGCCATCTTAGAAACCCTATCCACTACCACAAAGATTGAATCAACACCTCTTTGTGTCCTTGGCAACCCCAATACAAAATCCATGCTTATCGCATCCCATGGCCTCTCTAGTATGGGAAATGGTTGATAGAATCCCGCATTCTGCTTCCTCCCCTTCGAATACTGACAAATCTTGCATCTATCTACAAATCAATTGACCTATGACTACATCCCTGGCCAAAAGTATGACTCGCTCAGCTTTGCAAATGTCTTTTCGTGACCAAAATGCCCTACCAAGCCTCCGTTGTGTTTCTCCTTTAACAGATTCTCCCTCATGGAGCATTTTGGAATACACAGTTGATTGCCCTTAAACAACAATCCTTCCTAGATCATATACTCCATCCATTGGCTTATGTCTTTGAGAAATGGATTCTTAGTTGCTTCATATTCCTCTTTGAAATCTGGATCATCAGTGTACATGTCCTTGAGATCATCAAAACCCAACGTCTTGACTCAGAACTCCTGCAACAACAAACACTTTCTGCTCAAAGCATTAGCAACTTTGTTAGTAGTATGAGAAATATGTTTAATAACAAATGTGAAGTTCTTCATATAATCAACCCATTTTACATTTTTCTGATTCAACTTCTCCTGTTGAGTCACAAACTGCAGTGCATGATTATCACTGTAGAATACAAACTCTTTCAGGATCAAGTAATGCCTCCATTTTTTTAATGCCTGTATGATAGCATAGAATTCCTTATCATACATAGAGTATTTCAATTTCACTTCATTCAGCTTCTCGCTGAAATATGTGATTGGCCTGTCTTCTTGACTCAAGACCGCCCCAATTGCAAACCCACTTGCATCACATTTCACCTGAAATGTCTTCTGGAAATCCGACAATACCAAAACTGGTTGTTTTGTAATCTTCCTCTTCAACGGGTTGAAACTCTTTTCGGCCTCTGTTGTCTAGTGAAAATACTTATGCTGCTTCTTCACTGTATCCATCATCGTTGTGCCAATTCCACTGAAATTCCTAATGAATTTTTGGTAGAAACTAGCCAATCCGTGAAAACTCCTCACCTCAAAAATATTCTTCGGTGATGGCCATTTATTAATCACTTCCACCTTATCCGGATCCATCCTCAACTCATTTGATGAAATAACAAACCCCAAATAAATGAGCTCTATCTTCATGAATGAGGAATTCTTCATATTAATCAACAGCTTCTCCTGCTGTAATTTCTGCATCACTGTAGCCAAATGCTTCAAGTGTTCTGCTACTATCTTACTGTAGATCAGTATGTCATCCAAATACACAATGACAAATTTCCCAATGAACTCCCTCAGGCTTCGTTCATCAACCTCATGAAGGTACTCGGTGCATTTGTTAAGCCAAATGGCATAACAAGTGATTCATACAAACCCTCGTTTGTTTTGAATGTTGTCTTCCATTCATCACCTTCTCTCATGCGAATATGATGATATCCACTTTTCAAATCAATCTTTGAAAAATACTTTTCTCCACTCAAGCAATCCATCAGATCATCCATCCTCGGCAATGGAAATTTGTACCTGATGGTTATCTTATTTATGGTCCTTGAATCAGTACACATCCTCCAGCCTCCGTCTTTCTTTGAACTAAGTACTCTTGGAATAGCACACAGAATCAAGCTTTCTCTGACCAAACCTTTGTCCAACAACTCCTGGACTTGTCTCTTAAACTCTTCATTCTCTTACGGTGTCAATATGTACGTGGCTTTGTTTGGAAAACTGGATCCTAGTATGAGATCAATATGATGACTCACACTCCTGACTGGTGGAAATGAACGAGGTAATTTGTCCACTATAATATCAGCAAACTCTTCCAGCAGTTCCTGAACTTCCTCTGGAAAATCATCCACTCTTGTCCTAGTCAGAACAATTCTCATCTTTCTGACCACAAAGAATTGTGGATCCTCCTTCTTCTTAACCTCTGTAAGAAGTTCCTTCCCACTCATGAGAAGTACTGTGTTACTTACTTCCGTTTTCACCTCCTTATCCTTTATCGGAAGCAACATGTCTGTTCTCCCATTTTTCTCCAGGGTGTATGTGTTCATTCGCCCATCATGAATCACATTTATGTCATATTTCCATGGTCTAACCAACAATAGATGACAAATATCCATGGAAATAACATCACACAATATCTTATCATTATATCCACCTATCTTGAATTCAACCAAGCATTGTTTAGTAACAGTTACCTGGTGTCCTTTCTGTAGCCATGAAACTTTGTATGGGCTTGGATGATCAGTCGTCTCCAGCTCCAGCTTCTCTACCATTTCTATAGATACGAGATTATCCATGCTACCATTGTCTACAATGACCTTACATACCCTATCCTTGGTCTTGCAAGCAGTCCTGAAAAGTATGGTCCTTTGGACTGAACTCTCCACCTCCTTCTTGAGTGTCAAAAGGACTTTTCGCATCATCAACGATCTTTCACCTTCTGCATCTTCTGCCTCAACATATTTCCTCTACGCTTCGGTGATGTGAGTTTCTCCTCCATATTTATTTTTCTCTGGACACTCGTAGGACTTGTGCCCATTCTTTCCGCACGTGAAGCATGTGATTACTCCACCTCTTCCTCTTCCTCTACCTCTAGTACGAGAAACATGTTGTTGTCAGCATAATCTCCCCTCTGCTCATTATGCTTCCCTCGTTGTTCAACTAATGGCCCTCTCTGTGAGGTTCCACCTCTCTTTGTATGAGTCTGAGGTTTCTTCCATTCCTCCTTGGGCTTCTGGAATTTATCCTGGGCAATTGAATTTCCTCTGGGATGACTTCTACCTCGACCCCTCTGACTTTTCTTTCAGCTCAACTTCTCCTCAGCTTTCAGAGCCATCTGATAAGCATCTTCTACCGTCTGGATGGTTACTATGCTCATCTCATCCTGGATATCATATCTCAGGCCATTCATGTATCTGGAAACCCTCTCATCATCACTCTCATGATGACCTACCCTGATGTTCAGTTTATAGAATTCCTCCATGTATTCTTTCACTGTCATCAGTTTCTGTCTCAGGTTCTGCATTCACCTTAACAGTGTAATTTGATAGTCCCTCGGGATTAATTTTTCCTTCATCTTTGCGATCATCCTGTCCCAGCTTTTGATCTTTTTCTTTCCCTTGCAGCGTCTATCAGCTTGTAGTTCATCCCACCACAATTTTGCATGTCCTCTCAAGCATGTGACAACATGCTTGATTTTCTTGTCCTCTTCGACGTCTTCATAGTCGAAGTATGTATCCAGAGCTCTAATCCATTCTAGAATCTCTTCTGCATCCAAGTTTCCCTCGTAAACTGGAATGTCCATCTTTGTCCTTGCACCCATCCTGGTAATATATTTGATCAAACGCTCATTTGATGCATCTTCAGCTGCAACTTCTTCTTCACGCTCAGTCTCAATCTCGCTCTCGGAATCACTAATATCCCCTGCACTAGTTGTGCATCTTTGAGCTATCTCCATGTCTTCAAGTCTTGCTCGGAGATCATGCATCTGTCTCTCTATGGATAGATCTATCATCTACCTGTCTCTTCTTTGCTTCACTTCCCTATCCTCTGGATTGGGTGACTGCACGTCCCTTCTCCTGGATGGCATGGTGAATTCTTCTTCTCCTCTTCTCTGCTACAGAAAGAAAAGAACCTTTCTGTGCTCTGATACCAAACTGATGCAACCACACCCACAGGCATGTCCGCTCACAGGATCTCCTATTCTCACAACCCAAAGAACTCAAATGTTCTTATATTTCTCTATCGGGAAATCTGCACCCACAGAACTCTCGAGGGATCCCTTCTCTTTACTTATCAGGAAATCAGACTTCGTGGTATCGCAAGGTCAATGGTCAGACATTGGTCTCTTAGATCTCCAAAACCTGATCACCAGTTAACGTTGACCTTTCCCTTACCTATCGGGACTTCTCCTATTGCGATTTCATGACTCGCGATATCGAACACTTCGTTTTACCGACTCCCGACTCACGATATGCTGATTATCTGACACGCGTGCGAGTTGACATTTCAACTTCTTGTCACCTCTATTGGGAATTCAGGGTTCGAGATTTTGCGAATCCTGATGCTATTGTATCAGGACTTCTCGCCATGAAACCCCAATAGCTTGTGCCACCTGTCCTCCCATTTGCCGACTCATTTGTGTCCCACACTAATTACGTAGCCATCAGGATATCGCGTATCGCAATATTGTGATTCCCATTACCAAATCTTCGACTCTTCTCTTACGAAATCCCGATGTGTGATTTCGCAAATAATCCAACTGTCCTGGATGGCTTGGATTAATGGCTCTATCTGTCCTGAGCTTTGAACCCTGTGGGAATACTCGCGTATCTCCCCTGCTTCTCCACGAGATCTGACGGCTCATGGGATGTCGTGAATCCTCCTCAAAGAATACAGACCGTCTATCTTCTTCGGTGAATTTTGCGAAATGAACCAAGTGCTCCTCCACGAAGACTCGTCCACCTGCATGTAAAATTATGATGCTTCTTACCAACCTTCAAGGCACAACTTTCTTTGCACTTTCCTTCAATGAACTCAAAGGCCTATCCTTCCTGAATTTCCCTACGAATTTCAATGTTCTTCAGAGAACCCTCTTGCTCGCACTCCTTGCGGAAACCTTCAAACACATCTAAGTGTTTGGATACTTCGACTTTGCCCATGCCTGTAGCAGCAGTATTTTCAAGTCTTCACTCAAGTTCGCAACCCTAAGACCTTTACCCAGCCTGTGTACTCCTTGCACGGCTCCTGTGCCCAACTACACTTCTGAGATGAATGAGAACATAAGATATCTCTATTTGAACCCTCTGTCAATGCACTCCTTGTGGACAATTCAACTGCACTCCTTGCAGGAATACTCTAACTCAAATAGAGAAACAATTGAAACTCATTCCTTCTTCCTCTCAGACTTCAATTCAGACATGAAATCATATACACAACATATAAAATCAAATGTATAACAGGAAGAAAACATTCATGAGCATATCAACATCAATACACAGAGAATAACACAAACCATGAATTTGAATCAAAGTTCTTCTATTAATTCAAATAACTATACATGGGTGTTCTTACACAGATCTCTACTTCTCCTATACTCTTCCTGGATAATAATCCCAAATGCACAATGAGGGTGTCTAAAACCCGTTTCCCTCTTGCACTCTACAACTGTCTAGTCTAGAATTAATTTCTATCTACCTGCATTAACTATTTTAAATTTTGTCTATCTACTAAGGACGAGAGCAATCCGCTCAAGGTCCATTTACAATATATAAGTGCACTTCATTAAATCTTCACATTAATGTTCGCGCAACAACTTCCAAGGTGTTTTCAAAATTTGTGCTGGCTTGTCCAGTTGTCCTTCCGCTTTTGCGCTAGCTCGCTTGATGTGGGAGATTCTCCTGCATTAGTTATATTTTTGATCTCCCTCGAGTAAGTACACATCCTCCAGCCCCGTCTTTCTTCGGACTGAGTACTGTTGGAACAACACATGGACTCAAGCTTTCTCTGACCAATCCTTTGTCTAACAAATCCTAGACTTGCCTCTTAACCTCTTCATTCTCTTGCGGCATCAATCCATACACGGATTTGTTTGGAAAACTAGCTCCTGGTATGAGATTAATATGATGAATCACACTTCTAATCAGTGGCAACGAATGAGGTAATTCATCCACTATTATATTAGCGAACTCTTCTAGCAATTCCTGAACTTCTTCTGGTAAATCATCCACCCTTGTGCTAGTCATAACAATCCTTGGTTTCCTGACCACAATGAACTATGGATTCTCCTTCTTCTTAACCTCCGTAAGAAGTTCCTTCCCACTCATGAGAAGCACAGTGTTTCTCACTTTCGGTTTCACCTCCTTATCCTTAGTTGGAAGTAACATGTGTGTCCTCCCATTTTTCTCTAGGGTGTATGTGTTCATTCTCCCATCATGAATCACATTTCTATCATATTTCCATGGTCTACCCAGAAATAGATGACAAACATCCATAGGAATGACATCACATAATATCTTGTCATTATATCCTCCTATCTTTAATTCAACTAAACATTGTTTAGTGACAGTTACCTGGTGTCCTTTCTGTAGCCACGAAACTCTGTATGGGATTGGATGATCAGTCGTCTCCAGCTCCAGCTTCTCTACCATCTCTGTAGAAACAAGATTATCCATGCTACCATTGTCTACAATGACCTTGCACACCCTATCCTTGGTCTTGCAAGCAGTCCTGAAAAGTCTGGTCCTTTGGACTGAAATCTCCACCTCCTTCTCTGGTGCCAAAAGGACTTTTCGCATCATCAACGATCTTCTGCCTTCAGCATCTTCTGCTTCAACATCCCGCCTCTGTGCTTCGRCGATGTGAGCTTCTACAATGTCCTTTTTATCTCGACACTCTTAATACTTGTGCCCATTCTTCTCGCATGTGAAGCATGTGATTACCCCACCTCTTCCTCTTCCTCTACCTCTAGTACAAGGAAAAGTATTTTTGTCATCATAATCTCCTCTTTGCTCAGTATGATTTCCTCTCTGTGAGGTTCCACCTCTCTCAATCTAAGTCTGAGGTTTCTTCCATTCCTCCTTGGGCTTCTGATATTTGTCCTGGGCAACTAATTTGCCTCTGGGCTGACTCCTACCTCGGCCCCTATGATTCTTCTTTTGGCTCAGCTTCTCTTCCGCTTTTAGAGCCATATGATAAGCATCTTCCATGGTTCGGATGGTTACCATGCTCATCTCATCCTGGATATCATATATCAGACCATTCATATATCTGGCAACTTTTTCATCATCACTCTCCCAATGACCTACCCTGATGTTCAGTTTATAGAATTCCTCAGTGTATTCTTTTACTGTCATCAGCTTCTATCTCAGGTTTTGCATCCTCCTGAACAGAGTAATTTGATCATCCCTGGGGATAAATTTCTCCTTCATCTTCGCGATCATTCGATCCCAGCTCTTGATATTCTACTTGCCCTTACAGCATCTGTCAGCTTGTAGTTCATCCCACCACAATGTTGCATGTCCTTTCAATCTTGTGATAGGATGCTTGACTTTCTTTTCTTCTTCGACATATTCATAGTTGAAGTATGTGTCTAGAGCTCTAATCCAGTCTAGAAGATCCTCTGCATCCAAGTTTCCCTCATAAACTGGAATGTCCATCTTTTCTCTTCCACCCATCCTTGCAATAGCTTTGATCAAACGCTCGTTTGATGCATCTTCAGCTGCAACTTCTTCCTCACATTCAGCCTCAATCTCACTTTCAAAATCACTGAGATCCCCTGCACTGGCTGTGCATCTTTGCGCTGTCTCCATGTCTTTGAGTCTAGCTCATAGATCACACATTTGTTTCTCCATAACTGGATCTGCCATCTACCTACCTCTTCTTCTCGGCATTTCCCTATCCTCTGGATCGGGTGACTGCATGTCCCTTCTCCTGGGTGACATGGTGAATTCTCTTTCTTACTACAGAAAGAAAAGAACCTTTCTGAGCTCTGATACCAACACTGATGGCAACATGCCCGCTACCTCTCAACCTGTAGGTCGGGTGGTCCACGTGCTCACAGGATCTTCTCTTCTCTACTGGCTTGAATAACTCCAATGGTTCTTCTATTTCCCTATCGAGAAATATGCACCCAAATAAATCCTCGTGGGATCCCCCTCTTTACAATCAGGATATCCGACTTCGTGACTTCGCGAGGTCAGTGGTCGAGCGTTGCACTCTTAAATCCCTGAATGTCGATACAGTCAACGCTGACCTTTCCCTCTTCTATCAGGATTTTATCTATCTTTATCTCGGCACTTGTGATGTCAAACAACTTGTTTTTCCAACTCCCGAACCCCGATATGCTGAAGCTTCGACACACACATGAGTTTGACTTTTCGACGATCCTTTACTCCATCGACATTTCGGAGTTCACAATATCGCGAATCCTAATGTGATTGTTTCGGGACTTCTCACCATGAAACCCCGAAATGGTATGCTACATGTCCACTCGCCGACTCCCCTATGGCCCCAAACTATTCTCGTACCTATCAGGATATCGTGTTTCATGATTTCGTGATTCCGGTTGCAATGTTTCGGAGTTTCAACCCATGAAACCCTGATATGCAAAACCATGAGCAGATCTGACGGTCCTCGTGACTCGGATCTATGGTCCTTCCCCTCCTGAGCTTTGAACCCTTTGACACTTCCACTGTAACCTTCCTGCTCCTCTGCGAGATCCAACGGACCACGAAAATTCATGAATTCTCCTCAGAGAATTCCTACCATCCATCCTTCCTTGGTGATTTTAGCAAATGATCAAGTGTTCCTCCGCAAAACTCGTCCACCTATAGCGTAAACTTACGACACCTGCTTAAATCTTCAAGGCACAACTTCTCTGCACT
>ML787429.1:81663-95854 GCA_009831015.1 Picea engelmannii
AAAAAAATAATCCTTGTGCTAAACTTTAAAAACACAAAATTTTAATAAATGTATGGTTGAATTAATAGGTCAAAGTCAATGTTATATGTCCCCTAGGGACATAAGAAATTTAAATTTCAATAAAGGTCAAAATCCACTAAATCATTACAAACCAAATAAAAAAGGCATAGCATAATAATATAATATACTAGCATTCTCGATCTGGGTGTCAATCAATGGTCACACACCCTCTCCAGATCATGTTGGATGGTCACCATCCAAAACCTTGCTTATATGTATGCTTACATGCATCAATAAATGGCCCTTCACTTGGCCAACTCCCATTTTAAATGTGGAATATATGGATAATACATCCTGCCAGTATGAAGTTAATACAAAAGACCTCTTCAGAGGAGATCATCATTGGTTTGGTGTTGGAGATACTTCACACACACCTAGGATTTATTTTTCTAAGGTTTTCCTTATGTTTGTTAGTCATTATTCAGTCTCCTATAATTTAGGGATAATATTCTCTTCAATTTGATCAGTTGACTGGAGTCTAGATGCCACATTGGGATTATCACTATGCATCATTGGGATCATCACCAACTAATGCACATTGTCCTTGGGATCATCACCAGAATAGCGCATTACTCATGATTCTCTGATCTTCTCCTCACTTCACTATGTTTCAATTAGTTAATTGAAGACTGATAGAATAGTTAACTCAAACTAGGTGGTAGTTCACTCCCGTAACTTCCTGAGAGACTAGACTAGGTGGAAGTCTACTCCCATAACTTCTCGAGAGACTAGAATAGGTGGAAGTCTACTCCCATAATTGTTGGTGTGTGTCTATATCACTCTATACGACTACTATGGTGCATTATATTCTCCTCCAATGCGCATTAGTTGATTTATACAGAGTATGTCATGTGTAAATTATCATTCATTCATTTAGTTCATGAGAATTCTTTCATTCCTTCTCTCCTGCTTCTATTTTCTAATATTTTCTCTACAAATGTGTATGTTAATTCATAGCTAGATATATTATCACCATGCAGCATTGGGATCATCACCATGCAGTATTGGGATTATCACCATGCAGCATTGGGATCATCACCATGCAGTATTGGGATTATCACCATGCAGCATTGGGATCATCACCAACTAATGCACATTGTCTTTGGGATCATCATCATAATAGTTCTTTACTCATGATTCCCTAATATGCTCCTCACTTCACTCTGTTTCAATTAGTTAATTGAAGACTGATAGACTATTTAACTCAAACTAGGTGGCAACTCACTCCCGTAACTTGCTGAGAGACTAGACTAGGTGGAAGTTTACTCCCATAATTGTTGGTGTGTGTCCAGATCACTCTATACCACCACTATGGAGCATTGGATTCTCCTCCAGTGCGTATTAGTTGAGTTATACAGAGTATGTCATGTGTAAATTATCATTCATTCATTTGGTTAATGAGAATTCGTCCATTCTTTCTCTCCTGCTTCTCTTTTCTAATATTTTCTCTACAACTGTGTATGTCAATTCCTAGCTAAATATATTTTGTGTAGGTTCAACACATTTACAYGGTATTAGAGCCGATGAACTATTAGGGAAAATACACACCAGATTAATTTTGCAGGTACCAAAGATTGAAGACAACGAAAAAATGGAATTTCTAAAAGAATTCATTCTTACACTGTACAATTTCTTTGCATGGAAGGAGAATATGATCATGCATGTTTGAAGAAGAGGATTATACCGGTTAACCATGAACATAGATATAGAACTAAAATCATCCATAGAAAAATCCAAGTATCTAAATCGAATGGATGAAGCGTTTGGAACAATTTGCAGTCTCATTTCTCCTTAACTCCTCTTTCACATATCCTCCTGTAAAACCCCCAATGAAGCCTGGACCACCATGGAACGGATTTTTGGAAAACAAGATGAGATGAGGGGACACATGCTCAAGGTGGAATTGCTCACATTGGATCCAAAAACCTTCCACAATCTCCAAGATTTCTTTACCAAATATAAGGATTTGATGTCGCAACTCAAGGCTTGCGGGGTTGATAAATATAAGGAGGAGAAACAAATGGTTATGACCATTATCTCCAAACTTGGTCCAGAATACTCAATGTTTGTATCCACATTTCATTCACTTAGGTTCACCTCTAGAACCAACTAGACGATGCCCTCTCTTGAGGCATTTATCGAGTCTCTGACACAAGAGCAGAACAAGCTCATCAATATGGGAAAAATCAAAGGCCTAAAGGTGCATTCACTTAATGTGCAATATGGTAGTGGTTATAAATATAAAAAATCTAAAGATAAATACAAAAGGAAAACACATGGAAATCCAAAGAAGGAAGGGTACTCAAAACCCTTCAATGATGCCTCCAGATCCAAAGGTGGAAAGTGAAGAAAAGGGGAGAAATGCACTTACTTCCATAAAGGATTCCATCCAGAATCTGCATGTATGCAGAAAAATATAGATCTAACGACCCAAATAATTCAAAAAAATAATCTTGGAGATCGCATCCCTGAGGGTGCCAAAAAGAAGAAGCCAGAAGATCAGAATCCCAAGAAAGGAAATTCTATCCATGCTTTAATTTCCATTGTTGGCCCTCAACAAAGTTTTGGACAACCTTGGTTATGTTTGACCATTTTTTTGGGACCTCGTCAGGATGTTCGAAGACAAAGCGCTAGGCAAAGCAGACATCGCGGGATATCGCCCCATTTTGTGAGATTTTTTGGATTAGGGTTTATGTAACGGGTATGGGATGTTGGCCCATGGGTTTACCCATGTTTAGGCCCCATTTGTAATGTATAAATAGATATCTAAGCGATGTAAGAAAGTAGTGGAGAGACCTAGTAGAATCTCTTAGTGTAGAGCTAGAGGCTTTTTGCATACTATGTGTTAAGACTTGTAGAGATAAGTGCAAGTGATTGTAAGAAGCTCGTGTGCATACTGTGTAAGAAGGATTTTTGTTGTGACCTAACTCAGGAAGGAGGATCTGGCGAGGTGTGCACAGATCTTCTGTCCTATGTGGAGTTGGTTTTGTGGCTATGTGCATGTAAGAGGATTGAAAGAAGATAATAAAGAAGGCAAAGAGTTTGTGGATGTAGCCCCATGCTAGGGGTGAACCACGTATATCATGTGTTGTGATTGCTTTGTGTCATTAATGTGATTTATGCTTAGTGTTGAATATTTATGTATGTTAGATGCATCTAATATAGTAGCTTAGTGCTTAATAACTTGGATGAATGCTAGATCTATTGATGTTATGTGATAAATGGTCAGATATGCTTAGATGTTGTTGAATATTGCGTTGTTCTGTAATTAGGGTTTTACCTCCGATGTGAATAAAGGGTTAAGGACAAATGAATGTTAACTGCTAAGTGCTATGTTAAAGCATTATGATCATAGATCTATGTCCCAACTATTTTGCAGACACTTGAGTCATGCAACCACCCCTACCTCTACCTAGGGTGATAATACATCTGCTTCACAGGTGTTGCCGAAAGGGTCGGTAGTTAGGGTTTTGTTGGTGCGATGTTGAAGCGTTGAAACTTGGGTCTGCCCCCATGCCAACAAATGGTTCTGTTGCTGGGACTTGAAACTATGATTGTTGGGAACTGGGGAAAAGAGAAAGCTACATGCATAGATCTATTGTTGTAGTGTGCAATACTCTACTTGACTTGTGAAGCTTTGTGCTAAGAAGGGAATCAGATCTGAAGAAAAGAGGTAAGATCTTAAGGATTTATGCTATGATAAAGGTAAGATAAGTGGAAATTTTCATTTCGAAAGAATGGATCTAGGTATATTTGATAAATTTTGTCCTAGTCTGAAAACTATGGCACAACTAGAAGAAAGAAGATATGATATGAATAGATCTGATAAAAATAGTGAAAGATATGTTATCCTTATGCATAGAAAGAACTTTTTGACTAACAAGTGGATGCAGGATCCTAGAAAGAATTTTTTGCAAGTATATCACTATAATCCCATTGCATAGTACATGAAAGGTTGGGGATCGATTAAGAGAAAGAGAAGATAGACATTATGTTATAATTGTAGAAGACCAGGACATATTGTTAAGGAATGCCCTGGTAGAAGTCCTATTTTCCTTTGTTGTAATGCTATTGGACATGAAGTTTTAGATTTCCCTAGAATTATTACTAAAGTTAAGAATATGAACATGAGACAAGAAGACCATGAGGAAGGTCAAGAGACTAAGAATATGCTAAGGAACCAGAAAGAATTAGAGGCTATATTATTTCAGATGAAAGAAACATTGAATGATCACAGAGACATCGGTTTATCAGAGATTTTAAAAGAGAAAGAGTGCATAGAAACAAGAATTGGAGACTTCTACATAGACTGTGTATTGGATGCAGAAACAAAGGTGAACATTATGACAGAAAGTACTTGGGAAATCTTAGGAAAGCCTATTATGATTCCTTCATTGGGATAAATAGGATTGTTTAAAGGAAATATGATAACCCTCTATTGAATACTTGCCCATGTACCTATGGTTTCTCATGGAATATCAATAGAAGAAGAATTTGAGGTCCTTAAGTTTGTTGAAAACAATGCTCCCTTTGCACTTTTTTTAGGAAAGACTTGGAATGAGAGAGATCAAATCCAAAGGAGAGAAGAAGAGGAAGCTATAGAATAGAAAAAGAAAGAATTAAGGGATTTCATGGCTAAGAGAATAACACGCTTGATAAAAGAAAAAGAGGACAAGTCGAAGCAACTGAGGACCAGAGACTTAGTTGTCAAAGTTGAAAGAATAGAAGAAGGCTTAAAGAACCTATCCATGCAAGAGAGTAGAGCCCCTACTCCAGAAATAATAAGAGAAGAAGTATTATCCTAGAACCTTCAGAAAGATCCTCAACAATGAGAAGTTACTATGCTAAGAAATGATAAGAACAAGAATGGAAAGAGGAATATAGAGACGCAGATCACAGAAAAGGAAGCTAGAAAGCTCAATAAGAAGAAAGAAAAGATAGAAAAATTGCAGGAGGTTCCAGAGAGGAATTCACAAAAGGAAGGCTTGTAGAACTTGAACCTCATCGGAATATCAGAATAAAATCGACTAGCACTTCACCACGGTGAAGCAATATGACTGTTGGAGGCATCCCGATCATTAGACCGACACTCCAAAATGGATAAAAACATAGTTATTGTCAGAACATTCGCCATTGGACCATTGGGATTGCACCATAATGGATGGAATTGTATTGATCAAGATATTCCTACCAGTTGGAGGAGCCTATTACAACATTTTCTATTTATCCCGTTGAGCATTGCATCGAGGACACTTTCACAAATTTTGATTATCCAAGCCCACAGAGAACTAATCGCTTTCACGCAGTGCTTATTGTAACCTCGTCATCCATTTTTCTACCTTGGTTGTTTGTTCACTGACCCAAGATATCTAATCTTGAGTGTGTATGTCAGGTGACCTTAGAGCAGTAGAAAAATACATCAAAGAAATCCTCGTAGAACTCAAGGAAGAGAAGTTCATGTCTATGGGAGTACATGCCTCATTGACGAGAGGAGTGCAAGCCTCCCCATCTACTGCATGTCAATCTGGGCCCTCTGGTACTTTGACAGAGAAGAGAAGCAAGCATCACGACAACTTGGAAAACGTGAATCTCATCCCATCAATCCTGCTCGACTATATCCCTCCTATGGATGGCATGGTTATTTGTGATAGTGTCCCAAGGGACTTCGAATATACACTGATTACTATGTACCTCCCAAAGGGGATACGCGCATTTGGAATGAAGTTAGGACATATTATGACATTGAATATCAATGACTTCAACTTAGGATACTGCAATAACTATGGCATGCTCGCACTACACAAGCAAGCATCACGTGGACTATGGACATCACGAGGTCCACCATTCTTAATGTGATGAAGATCCCACACTTTGGCATACATAAGGAGGTTAATGCATGCATTAAACTCTTCTTGTCATATTACCATGGTGGTTACCTGTGGCTAGATTGGTGCATCATAGTAGATCCGGTGTTGATCCATCGGATCTCTGGACTAAGCATGCAAGGACCAAATCCCCATGATTTCTACCTAGGGAAGGCTGCAAATCGCACCTTGGCACAGCGCATAAAAGAAACCTACAATGATGTGGAGAAAGGGACTCAGGGATACAAGATAGCCTCCATCCAAAATGGCACAGTGCACCTATCTTTCCATTTTATCACTGGTAAGCTCGTTGGGAAGAACAGGTCAATGCAGGTCACGGGGTTTTTCGTCGACCTCGCATGAAAATGCGTCAAAGGGATGCAAATGAACTGGGTGAGCTACCTCGTCAACCAGTTAGAGAAAGACTACCATGAAGCTCAGGATTAGTTCTACGAGTTCCATTTCAGTTGGATGTTGGTTCTCATTGCCTTCATTGCTTGGGAGATGTCAAAAGGAGTGACCTTCCCTGAAATTGAGTCATCCGAACCACTAGTTGTGAAGTTAACTACGCTATGGTATTCGAGAGACATGGTGAAGCAATGGTAGACAAATTTGGTGTTCCACACCTATTATCTACAACTGAAGAAGGAAATTGAATCCTTCCCTTGCATGATGTCGAACACTCTACACAGGTTCAAGCCACTTGCGAAGTTTTGCATAGACAGGCGCTTCATCTATATCACTACGCACGGAGACAAACACAAAGAAGAGCTCTAGTCCAATTAAAAACTCATAGAGGAGGACATGGAAGAAATAACCAAGGAATAGCCTACAGATTTCCTTGTACCGGTCAAATAGACAGAACTCTCTGAACCTAACCTCATCAAAAGTTCTATAGTCACTCGGGAAGAATATGGTACACCTAGCAGCAACAGGAAGAAAAAGAAGGAAGAGGTACATGAATTGAGCAGTGCATCAAAGGAAACTACACCAGATTCACCTGAAGGAGGAGGAGGTGACAAAGTATACAAAGAATAGGATGAAGGGAAAGAAAACAAATAGGAACATGGCGAAGTAACACCACCTAAGAATCCCATCATGGGGACAGAGACATTAAAGAAAATAAAGGGTTCCCCGCAGAAACCTTCATCGTGAAAGAAGTCAAACGCCAATAAACCTCGATTTCAAATTGTGCTCATGGTAGATGATATTGACCTCATCATCGTCATTGTATCAGATACCTCAGAGGACATTTTGAGGTGAAGAAAATCCAAACAGAAGATAATGTTTGACAGGATTGAGGTGGGGCTCAAAGAGGTATAGTAGGATATTTATTCGAGTCACACATTCTCTAATGCGTCGTTGTCAAAAAGGGGCATAGAAGTACGAGATGAGCCTACCCATCTACACAGATTAGCATAATTGACAGAGGCTCACCTTCATCAGGTCTAGGAGGAAAAGGAGCAGGCCATAAAGGCATTAAAGAAAGAAAAATAAGAATCCCTAGAGCAACGTCAGATTGCGTAGAAAGAGAAAGATGACCTCCAGGAGAATTTTCCAAAAGATAAAGCACAGATCTAGAAGGAAAAAGAATAGTTGTTCACAGACTAGATGGGAGTTAAGGAGGAAGTCACCAAATCACTTTGCTCTATGTCAGACCTCACATAGATAGAAGAAGACATAGTGGAGAGTCAAGTGGAGAAGCTCGATGAAGCTATTCAACAGCTTCAAGTAAGAGTGGCAGAATTGGAACAACAAGTCATGCCAAGCACTCCACAGGAAGTGAGAGATAAGAGGGAAGAAACTTATCGGAGTGCAATAGAAAGAATCAAGGCATTGTATTTAGAATCAAATCAATTAAGCAGTTGAAGTGCACAGATATACGAGCACCTTCCAGAGGACCTAGAACTAAGGACATTGGAGTCACAGCTCTAGGAGGAAAAGCAACAAGCAGTGACAATACAAGCACAGTTGAAGCCACTGTCAACAATCGAGAGGATAAAAAGGTCCCAGGAACAGTGCATCATTCAAAAATAGGTCCATGCCATCCAGAGTAAAGTTATGGAAGTGACCCAAAGGCTACAGTAGTGCAGGATGAATCCTGCACACGTTTTGAGAGGATTGAGGGACAAGTTGCACAGCTAGAAAAGGTAGTCACCATGATGGAACAACGATTGGAAGGACTGGTGATCGAGAAATTTATTTAGTAGTTCATCATGAAGGAGGATCTGGCGAAGCAGTAGGTTGAAGAAGCTCGAGTCAAGATCAAGGCCGTCGAAGCAGAGTTTCCCAGATCAAATTGACTCGGGATGAGTCACAAGTGAGTGTTGGGGGCTTGTTGGCCCTCGACCAAGTTTTGGAGAACCTTGGTTGTGTTTGACCATTTTTTGGGACCTCGCTAGGCTGGTCGAAGATGAAGCACTGGGTGAAGCAGAGATCATGGGATATCACCCCCTTTTGTGAGCTTTTTGGGATTAGGGTTTATGTAATGGGTATGGGATGTCGGCCCATGGGTTTACCCATGTTTAGGCCCCATTTTTAATATATAAATAGTTATCTAGGTGATGTAATAAAGTAGTGGAGAGACTTGTTAGAATTGTCTTAGTGCAGAGCTAGAGGCTTTGTGCATACTATGAGTTAAGACTTGCAGAGCTAAGTGCAAGTGATTGTAAGCAGCTGGTGTGCAGACTGTGTAAGAAGGCTTCGTGTTGTGACCTAACTCAGGAAGGAGGATCTGGCGAGGTGTCACAGATATCATGTCCTATGCAGAGTTGGTTTTGTGGATTTGTGCATGTAAGAGGATTGAAAGAAGATAATAAAGAAGGCAAAGAGTTGGTGGACGTAGCCCCACACTGGGGGTGAACCACGTATATCATGTGTTGTGATTTCTTTATGTCATTAATTTGATTTATGCTTAGTGATGAATATTTATGTATGTTAGATTCATCTGATATAGTATCTTAGTGCTTAATAACTTGGATTAATACTAGATATGTTTATGCTATGTGCTAAATGGTAGTATTCAACAAGATCTTCACATAAGGGGGTGATAAGATGTAAGATCTTGTTGAATACTACATTTTTCTGTAATGAGGTATTTACCTATTATGTGAATAAAGGGTTAAAGACTAATGAATGTTAATTGCTAAGTGATTTGTTAAAGCATTGTGATCACATATCTGTGTCCCAGCTATGTTGCAGACACTTGAGTCCTACAACCCCCCTTCCTCTACCTCAGGTGAGACTTCATCTGCTTTGCAGGTGTTTCTGAAAGGGCCAGTCATTAGGGTTTTTTTGGTGTGTTGTTGAAGAATTGAACCCTGGGTATTCCCCTATGCCAACAACCATCAACTCCTCTCCCAATGCTTGGATCATAGATTCAGAAGCATCACATCAGATGGATGCCCCAAAATAATTTTATTCTTCATTGGATGCATTCAAAGGTCCTCCTATTCTAATGGGGAACAACACTCCAATTGAGGTCACTGACAAAGAAAGGATTGAACTCACAAACAAAAGCTTCTAGAATATGTTACACGTTCCCAAAATTTTCATCAATATTCTCTTCGTGGATCAGATGAAGAACTATGGAACCTGAAAGAGATTCATATTCACACCTAATGCAATGAATATCTATGACATGAAAACCAATTCCAGGATTACTACCGGTGAGGTAAATCATCAATCTAGTCTCTACACATTTTCTGAATTTATTGAACCAGATTTTGCATTACTGCTTACCTGTGTTGATGAAAGAAGTAGGATATCGAATGAAAGGTTCGGACATTTAAATTTTAGATATATGAAACATATAATAAAGTAGGGAATGGTTGATGGTCTACCCAACATCCACTTCTCCAAAGGAATTTGTGAGGGATATGTTCTTGGAAAACACCCTCAAGAGAAATTTGACAAAGAAAAGACTCATAAGGCTTACTTTCCTTTAAATATGATTCATAGTGACCTCATGGGCCCTTTTCCACATCCATCAATCAATAAATTAAGGTATTTTCTCATTTTTATTTATGATTTATCACACTTCACATGGATTTACTTTCTTAGGGAACAATCAAGGGTCTTTCAACACCTCAAAGATTTCAAAGCCCTTGTTGAGACACAGTTAGGAAAGAAAATCAAAGTCCTCTAAACAGATAACGGGGGAGAGTATGTCAACCATGAGATACAAAATCTTTGTCATGAGGCAGGGATTCATTTGCATCACATGGTTCCCTATACTCTACAACAAAACAAAGTTTCTGAGCGGAAAAATAGATCTCTAAAAGAGATGGCATATTGCATGATACATGCAAAGTCACTTCGATAGATATTATGGGTTGAAGTACTTAATTGTGCAAACTACATCCAAATACTATCTCCCCATAGATATGTTAAGGATAAGACACCTTACGAGGCTTGGAGCGGTCTCAAACTGGAAGTGACCCACTTCCGTATTTTTGGTTCACGTGCATGGTCCATGATTCCCTATGAGAAGAGGAAGGAACTTGATCCATAGATCACAAAGTGTATCTTTGTTGGATACCTTGATGGCGTGAAAGGATACCGAATCATTAATATTTCCTCAAACTAGCTCATCATTGAGCGTAGTGTCCAATTCGAGGAATCTGTCTCGCATGTACCTCAATAGCTGCATGCAGACATTTTTGTTCTTCCACCTGTCAGAGATTATGAGAATGCACATGTCAAATCTTCTTCAAATGAGAGTTCTAATTCATAGGATTCAGATGATCCAGATACAGATTCAATATATTTAGATGAAGAGTCAGTGTAGATGCAGATGCAGAGCCAGAGAAGAGGCCCAAGTGGGCCAAGAATACTCTTTAGGATGTAGGGGATCTTGTTGGGAATCCAACTGATACTAGGAGGAATCAATCTGATTTTGAGGAGCCTCCTCTTGCACTCACTGCCACTGAACCTATGCCACCTAGGAATATTTTCTTGGTTTAGTCTTTAGATCCATGGTCTTATGGCAAGGCTATTGGAAATACATTTTGGGAATCTTTCATGTAGGAGGAGTATAGATCCATCCTTGAGAACCAGACTTGGGATCTAGTTCCCCTTCCCTCAGGAAGGAAACTTGTTAAGTGCAAATGGGTCTACAGGACCAAGAGCGCAGTGGATGGGCAGGTTAGATGACAAAAATCCAGGCTAGTTTCCAAAGGCTTTCAATAGGTGCATGGGATTGACTATGATGAGACCTTCACTCAAGTAGTGAACATGGATTCCATACGTTTGGCACTTTCCATTGTGGAAGCCAAGGGATGGGAATTCCATCATATGGACGTGAAGAATTCATTTCTTCATGGTGATATCTCTAAGGAGATCTATATTTAATCTCCTATATTTTAAGTAGAATATTCCTCTAGGAGAATATTATCTTCGATTCACACTTCAGTTTGAGCAGTTGAGTGGAGTCTAGATGCCACATTGGGTTATCACCATGCAACATTGGGATCATCACTAGATAACATGCATTGTCCTTGGGATCATTACCAGACTAGTGCATTACTCATGATTCCCCAATCTCCTACTCACTTCACTCTCTTTCATTCAGTTAACTGAAGACTGGTAGACTAGTTAACTCAGACTAGGTGGTAGTTCACTCCCTTAACTGCCCGAGAGACTAGAATAGGTGGCAGTTTACTCCCATAATTTTTTATGTGTCTAGATCACTCTAGACCACCACTATGGCACATTGGATTCTCCTCCAGTGTGCATTAGTTGAGTTATACATAGTATATCATGTGTAAATTATCATTCATTCATTTGGTTAATGAGAATTCTTCCATTCTTTCTCTCCTTCTTCTCTTTTCTCATATTTTCTTTGCAACTGTGTATGTCAATTCCTAGCTACATCTATTATGTGCAGGTTCAACACATTTACATTTGGAAGCTTCGGTTCTATTTGTACTAGAAAGAAACAATCAATGGAGGCTCTCCTTAAGGGGAAAGAATGACCATAGCTCCTATGTCATCAATAACATTCATTCTAGTTCATTAAGAAGGTATAATGTCAAGTTTCTCTTCCCCTCTTGGAATTTTTCCCCATGACATATGTTTTATTTTGTGCAATTCGATGGCCTACTCCTATTCCTTATCCAGCCAAGATAATACAAAATCTCTCTCAGACTCTT
Source organism: Picea engelmannii (assembly GCA_009831015.1). Classification (NCBI taxonomy): domain Eukaryota; kingdom Viridiplantae; phylum Streptophyta; class Pinopsida; order Pinales; family Pinaceae; genus Picea; species Picea engelmannii. The sequence continues at coordinate 93,740 of ML787429.1, forward strand.
AGTTTAGCTTCATTTGTGATGATACCACTCTAAGTTTCCTCCACTACCTTTCCATCAAAGTCAAAATGGATAGGGGTAGGGCCATTTATAGAGATCAATGGTCTTCGGTGAATACGCCTCTCCCCTGTACTCACCAAGAGGTTATCTGAGCTGGGGAAACCTTTCAAGATCACACTCCTTCTCCAAAATGAGATGCTTTGTAAGCCTTAGAGGCAGAAGAGAGGCACATCAAACAATTAAATATAGATGGGGAAATAGATGCATAGATGCAGACTTAGATACCAAATATCGGGTCATATCAAATGAGAGACTTAAAGTATCATAGTACCATATACCTCTACTGGTATGTAAATGTTTCACTGGGACTAGCCCTCATAGAAAAGAAGGTTGTTATCAATGAACTCCTGATGATCTGAAAAGATCTTTTAAATGACAATGGTTGAGTTATATTGTATGTGTTATTTTACCATTTAGGAACTTAATTAAAGAGAAATAAATAATGAGGAAACATAACAACCATTAAGCATTATACACATTTGAGCGTAAGCATGAAGACAACAAACCATAAACACCAATGTGATAATGGAGTTCAACAATCTCGCCTACGTCTCTGGGCCTTTGTCTTAGTGGGTGAGGCTTTCTTATTTTTGTTTGAAGCTTTAAATGTACATCATGAAAGTGCTAATGGATTACAACAATGGGTTTTTCATGTTCTACTAGATCTCAAGAACACATCAAAACTGACGACACCCGAATCGAATGAACGAAGCTCCCGAAAATGGCCCACAAAGGTGCGCTCCTCAATAGCTTCCCTACATAAAAATGGATTTGCCTCTACATTTCTTCATCATTTATTTTCTTTGAATGTTCTCCCATGTCTCCAAGAAGACCTAGTTTATATAGGCTTGAATTTCATAACCATCTCCCAACTTCCCCCCAAGATCTTGCCTCAAAAAGGGCCCAAGATCCCTAAACAATGGACTAAATCCCCTCAATCAAACTGAAAATCCATTTAAAAAAAATATAAGATCATGTTAAAAACCCACTTAATAGCACACAACATGGTGTATTCCCCCTTTCTTAGGTGCTCCTAGTCACATGCACGCTTCCAAGTGTCCATGGGAAAAGGATGGTGCACTGGCCCTTGGTCTCTAGCTCCCATACATCGGTCCTTGGTCATGTGGCTTGGCCATATGGCCACCACCTAAGCCCCACATGCTTATACAATGGTTAGAATCCTGACGGTTTAGCCTTGGGTTATTCCCCTTGGTTAGCGGGCTATCCCGACCAACTGGGGATAACCCCAAAACTCTGCACCAACTGTCATCCAAGTCATATGCGATCCCATACAATCGAGCTAACTCTCATATATCCGTTGGGGGGGGATATACCTTACATTCCCGCCAAACAAATATTAGTGTGGAAATATGGGTGGTCGCATGCACCCATATTTCCACACTAACCTAGCCCCAACGCTAACCTCATCCATGTCACAAAACATTTCAACTTAAATATTAATGCTGCCACTATAGGTTAAGAACTAAATTGATGGTGGGTTGGCTATCCCGACCTTGCCAATCCCTTCATCCATGCTTGAGGTTGTTGGTTCAAACCTCATAGAGCCCAAACATTTTTCCAACCCAACGAGTCAATAAATGGGTTCCACGTGGTAGCCCATGTCTAGGCCATGTTCCACCTTCCCATTCGCTCGAACTAATGCCACATGTCCAACCACCATTGGTCTACCTATATGTCGAGTTGTCTTCCCATTCACCTGCCACTGTACCTTCCATGTGTCTGACTTGCAACATCATCAGTACAGATGTCCCATGTCATCAGTATGGATGTGCCACATCATCAATATGAATGTGACACATGTCACCCTTGTAGTGGTGACACGTTTCACTCCCTAATTGTTCCATCTGTACCTACCCAATCAACAACCTGTCCATGTCACTGTATGGTCAGCTTCCATGTATCACCTCCATATGTTTCCATGTCAGCATGATGTCATGCTGACGTCAACACTTACTTTTTGCCTGTTAACTATTGACCTTTTGTCTATTTGGAAAAATGAATAGATCATGATATCTGTATCATACAACATTCATTTGA
>ML787429.1:101755-120610 GCA_009831015.1 Picea engelmannii
GATGGTCATATGAAGGAACCAAGACATTGGTTTCATGAGGAAACCTCTATATGTCTTGGGGGACATTGGTTCCATGAGGGAACCTCGATGTGTCCTAGATATGTTTGAGGCAACATCATGAGACATTCTCCCCAGAGGGTCCTGTGTGGACTAATAGCAAGGAATGTAGACTTCATCCTGACATTCCTCTGATGGTAAGATGAAGGAACTAAGACATTGGTTTCACAAGGAAACCTCGATATTTATTGGGGGGCATTGGTTCCATGAGGGAACCTCGATGTGTCCTAGAGATGTTTGAGGCAACATCATGAGACATTCTCCCCAGAGTGTCCTATGTGGACTAGTAGAGGGGAATGTATACTTCATCCTAATGTGCCTCATATGGTTAGATGAAGGAACCAAGATATCGTTTTCATGAGGAAACCTCAATATGTCTTATGGGACATTGGTTCCATGAGGGAACCTTGTTGTGTCCTAGAGATGTTTGAGGTAGCATCATGAGACATTCTGCACGAAGGTTCCTGTATGGACTAGTAGGAGAGAAAGTGGACTTTATCCTAACGTGCCTTAGATGGTCAGATGAAGGAACCAAGACATTGGTTTCATGAGGAAACATTGATATGTCTTGGGATACATTGGTTCCATAAGGGAACCTCAATATGTCTTAGACATGTGTTCCATGAGGGAACCATGAGATGTCTAGTATGGACACAATTCATGAGTGAGATGAGACATTGGTTGTTGAAATAATGTAACTGCAAAGAGTATTCTTATTATTATTGATATATTATTTATAGGATTAATCCCCATTGTGAATTAATCATGTCGATAATTGTATTAGGACCAAATCCCCTTTTACAGATTGGTCAACAGACAATTATAATAGGCAGAATAAGAAGTCATCCCCAACAGTTAATAAGAAGACCCAGAAATATAATAAAGGTGGGTTTACCCACCCAGATTAAGAATTCGGCCCTTCCAGTGAAGAGACACTTCACACATGCCAGAACTGGTATAAATAAAGGAGGATAGCGCCTCATTTGAACATAACTAACTTGCTTAGTTTGAGAGACAAGTTCTAATATGTTACCGACAAAGGAGAGAGGGAGAAGAGTGACACATATTTTGGAGAGGACTTTTTGTATTGGTTTGAGTTATCTCTTGACATTGTATTGGCAATTTATGATAAGGAAGTTTTTGCTGGGTTTTCTTCCCCTAGAGGGTTTCCCAGGATAAATGTTGTGTCTCTTGTGAATTCATATTTCTCAGTGATCTTGTTCTTATGTTGCTCTTATCTATTGAAATTCAAAGAACTATAATAATGGCATAAACATTAACATGGTATCAGAGCCAACCTAAAGGAAGCATATTTCACAAGAGAAAAATTCCACTGTTGCAGTACTTGCAAATTAGGGTTTTTCAAAAGTGAAGCCTTTTAGCTCCAAAACCACCTAGAAAGTTGTGCCCTCCCCCAAGGATCATTTTGGCACCTTGAGCGCACCTTTTTCAGTGGCTAGATCTCCCAGAAAGTGAAACCCTAGTTTCACAAAGTACCAAAAAACCAGAGTACTAGAAGTACCAGAGTACTAGAAGTCCCAAAAAACCAGAAGTACCAGCCCAGAAATCTGGAGATCAAGTTTGAGGGGGTAAAAGTTGGATTTTTGAAATTCTGACTACACCAGCTAACTCGCCTCAGCTTAGCGCATCTATCCCCTGGTTCATATTTTCAAAATTCGATGTTTGAAAAATTAGGGTTTCCTCATAAAACCCTAAGTTGTACTTGCAGTTGCAGTCTCAGAACCAGTTGCAGTTGCAGTACCAGTTGCAGTTGCAGCCGCAGAATCAGTTGCAATCACCCTTGAAGTTTTCTTAAGAGTTGGTAATGATTACCACCACTACCAGATGGAGCCACTACCTACAAATACCATCAGAAGTATGTGTTATCACTCCAAGAAACCCTTTGTGGTTGCAGAACAAAGGTGCTTGGTAACTTAAGAAACGAATGTTTTTGTATTTTGTAAATGTGGATCAATGGGATAACTCAATTAAGCTTATGGCACTCAAACACCAAAATGATAAACAAATAGACAGTGCTCTCAAAGATTGATTAATCAACAGATAACTTTTAAATGGCTGAAGAACAGATTGTAACTAAACCAGTACAATGTAGGGTCTAAGAGACAATCAAAAAATCTATTATCAGGCTATGAGCTAAACAATGGGATAACAACCATTCAAATCTTGACAACACGGATAATAGTGCAGAAAGAAAGATGGAAAGCTGACATCAAAATTGAAAGGAACCTGTGATCTGTATTAGCATTAAAAAGTCTGAGTACAATAGCAGATTACTCTATCCAAAATCGAACCCTTGTTTGATATCAAAAACAGGCATTTATAGTCTCTTACAAACAGTTATACAGATTCTAAAAACATGGATCTGCATTTAATAAAAAAAACAATTCTATTCTATCTAGTGAACTTGAAATTAAAGTCTTCAACAACTAGACTAGATAGTCAATCTATCTTCAATTTCCAAAATCGCCATCTGCCTCCTTCAGCTCTTAGTATGTGCAATGTGGTGAAAATAGCAGGACAGCTATATGTGACTGTTCAATTTCCCGATGTTTATGGTCGAGTTTTTAGGAAATGGTTTTTGATGTGTAACCAAAAATCCCTCGAATCCATGATGTTGAACTTCTAGCATTCGATCTCATAGTCCACTGATACACTGGCATATCTTCAGAGCTGGTTTGAAATGAATTTTTGTATTTTCGGCCTTAAAAATTACTTTCCCAGCTTTCAACAGCGCAACCGTTTGAATTTTTCACGGGTTAGTTGTTGAAAGCTGTCACTTTCCACAACTAACGGGTAATGAAATAATAGCCTGGCACTATTGAAAGTCCCGATAGTGCACAAAAAGAGTTTTCACCTTCGAAATTGATTTCAAACCAAAATCAGTGGGCATCCAATTTCTCACCTTGCATATTGACGACAACTTGAGCAAGAACCTTCAGGTTTAGATGAGGTTTTTGCTTCAATTTTTGTTTCAACCTCCTGATCTGCCTTTTGAGGCGTTTGGCAAGCCACCACAAGCTGTTGTAGTCTTTGGTGAGCTTTTTCTTCCTCTTCTTTTCTCTAACGCTTTCCTTGGCCAATCTTTCGAACGTAGCATTTGTCTTGGCAAAGTTATCAGATAACTTTTTATACCTATCCTTAATCACCCTCTCCAAGACCTCTTGCTGGGCAATTACCTCCTTGAGATGTTTGATCTTTTGAGACTTATTTGATCTAGGGTTTTTTTATGGTTCTCCCTACTCTGTGGGATTGAAAGTTTCATAGTTCTGTGCAGATTCAGCTGATTGCTCAGAACTCTTAATGGCAGAGCATTGATTCTGTTGCTTAGATTCTGAATCTGAATAGGGCAAGTTAATTATATTCTTGCCTGAACTCTGCTCTGTGGGATGCCCTGTATTCTGATGTGTAGTCTGCTCGGTGGTCTGCTCAAAGTTCAACTTTCTCTTCAACCTGTGGGGCTTCGCTCCAGATATTATGTCCTCTGAAGGCCCTGGCAAGGCCCTTCTTCTCCTTGATCTGATCTGAGGAGACAATTGCTTCTTTGAACCTGCCATCTGTTCATTTGTAGTCTGATTCTGAGTTTCAAAACCTTCCCAGAACAGGAAGTGCTCCCAGCTCCTCTCCTATTGTTTCAATTCTTACAGGATGATCAATTTTATGAGGCCAAGGTGACATATAGTAGTTTTCACGCTCAAGGGTTGAGCTCTAATCCTATTGCATACCTTAGTCAAACTGTGATATAGGAAATAAGGCAAATTGATGGGGGTCTTGCCTGTGAAGTGATCCAAGAGTTTAAAGTGATACATCATCAATTTTTCATATCTTCCCTCTGATGTAATGTATAATTGGATGCCTTTGAATAATTCTTGCCATTCTTCATCTAGATATGAAACAAGCATACCTTTTCTCCAAGCTTTGTGTCTGTACTCCTCTTTCAAATAGACCCTAAAATCCAAATTTTTAGGAGCAGTGGTTTTAAACCAGCTCTGACCAGTTCTTGGCAATCCTGTAGCTGCGGCAATGATAGCCTCATCCACTTTGATTTCCACAGAGCCGACGCATGCTTTATTGCCATCAAAAGTCTTAGCGAAGGCTTCAACTGTGTCCTAATGGCACCCAACTTGTAACCTTTCTACGAATTCCATACACCCTGCATTTGAAAAATGCCTCTGGACCTTGGGGTGTGATTGTAGAAATGATAAGTTGTCCAGTTCTTGCTTGAGTAAAGCGCCACTGTGTTTTCTCACCATTGTGCAGCTCAGAAAACTGAACAATTGTAACCCCTGTAACTGTCAGTCGAGCCGAGGTTCTACGTTGTTGAAAGCAGTTCGGGATTCGAATTTGTTTTGAAATGAATAAACATTTCCACAGCATTTCGAAAGCGATTTGTGATATGAAAACCATTGCTTGATTTGATGTTGTCAGGCCTTCGGTACCTCCTCAGTACCTGCATCACCGAACACGAACCTACCATCTCATATGCCATGAGTGTTGTGCGTGAGTTCTGGGCCGGATTCAGATTACTGTCATATCCTGACATGCATGCTTGAGTTCCTATCATTGCCCACTCCGATCAGTGCATGCCTTGGATTTAATCTGGCGTGGGGTGATCATGTCATCATTACTGTTATACGTGGATATCACGCATGTGATTCCCGCTTTGTTGAGCAACGACTCATGGAAGATGCCTCTGTCAACTCCTCACTTGCCACTTTCATTACTATTATACTTTAGCTGCGGAAAGTATGTACTTTCAACAACGCACCATATTAATTGAAACTGCTCCTTAGCTGTGGAAAGCATGTACTTTCCACAACGCGCCACCCGCGAACCTTGATTGTCAGACCTTTTGAAACTCGCCACTTTCAACAGTGCATCAACTAATAAAAAGAGATCCTTAGCTGTTGAAAGTGGACACTTTCCACAGCGCACAATCAATTTTTTAACACATGTTAGCTGTGGAAAGTAAAAAATGACAATTTTGAAAAGAAGACTTTATGGGTCGAATTATTTTCTAAGACAAAACCAAAATCTTAAAACTTTCTCAGCTATAAAAAAAATTCAAAAGTAACTTGAAGACACTACCAAAGGCCATGATATCCACTACAAAACTCAACCGAAAGAATGGTTTCATTTTGGGAGTTAACATTTGGCTCCAACTGGGATGGGCATCTCCCTGTGAGGTGACCAAGAACCTAGCTAGACTCAATAGCCTTATTACACTCTGAAAAAGAATTGCTAGTACCATTGGGCATGGGGTTATTTGAATGACAAAAGTAAAGAAAACAGAACTGAAAAGGAAAATATGTACAAGAAGAACCTGGCTTCAAGGAAGCCTTATGAGAAATAGATCTTCAGGAAGTGCCTGTTGAAAGGGCCCCCTGATATTGGCTCGCCTGAAAGAGTTTGAAGAACGAAGGTGTTGTTCTGTTGCACCTCTGTTATGACAAAAGGACCTGTCCAAAGAGCCTCAAATTTTCCGTGCTTCCCTTTCTCCTGCCTTGCTGCATCCCACTTTAAGATCATATCCCCTGTTTTGAATACATCTGATTTCACCTTTTTGTCGAAATTTCGCTTGATCCTTTCCTGATGCAATTCAGTTTTTTCTAAGAGTTGCTCTCTATCTTGTTGCAGTTCTACCAAATCATGAATCCTCCTAGTCAGATCACTTGGTTCATCATCAATTTCTTGTAAGAATTTCGCAACTGGTAATGCAAGCTGAACATGAAATATGGCCTCAGTACCATATACCAACTTGAAAGGAGATGTACCAATTGATTTCTTACATGTCACCCTGTCAGCCCACAAGGAAAACTTCAGTTTGGAATCCCAACCTATGGTATTTTGTTCAAGCAACTTATTTATGATTCTGACTAAACTCTTGTTTGATGACTCAGCTAAACCATTCCCTTGTGGATAGTAGGCTGTGGAATGTACTAGCTGAATTCCCAGCTCTTCACACAATTTCACCAAGTGTTTATCTTTGAATGCAGCAACATTATCAATGACCAATCTTTTGGGGTAGCCAAATCTGGCGAATATGTTTTCCTGTAGAAAATTTATGATGACAGAGTGATTGGCGTTCCGGGTGGGAATAGCCTCAATCCACTTTGTAAAGTAATCGGTGGCAACCAAGATCCACCGATGTTGACCACTTGAAGGCGGATGGATCTCAATTATGAAGTCCAGGCCCCACTACTGGAAAGGCCCTGTGACTACTATAGGTTTGAGAGGAAGGGACTTCAGTTGTTTTTTACCTTCAAATCTCTTACATTTGTCACATGTTTTCACAAATTCATACACATCTGAAAATAAGGATGGCCAATAGTAACCTGATATTAAGATTTTGTGTGTTGTGGTTTTCCAATAGTGATGTCCTCCACACTCACTATTGTGAAGTTCACACATGACTTTAGTTGCCTCCTATTGATTCACACATCTCAACAACAAACCAATGGGATTCTTCCAGAACAACAAATTATCATTGATGTAGAAATTTATAGCTCTGAGCTTTAAAGCCCTTCTTTGAGTCTTTGTCAAATATGATAAGACTGATAAAGTCTGAAAAAACTGAATGATATGGCTGTACCACTTGCAATCAGCTAGATGAGATGAAACCTGCATTCCCTTACCTTCATTGTTTTCAGCAGACAGAACATTTTCTGCATCAATACTCATCAGATTTATGTCAAGCAGCTTACAATTCTCCTCGGCCAGGAGTTTGGCAAGACCCTGGCCTTTCACTAGCTTTGCTGGTTTGATTTCAACATCGAACTCGATCAATCTGGCTATCCACTTACTTATTTTTCCATCAATGTCAAGTTGGACAAGAACATCTTTAACTGAACTGGAGGGAACAAAAGCAATTACCTTTGCCTGAAGAATGTAGACCCTGAAATCCTTCAGTGACTTGACAAGTGCATAGGCTTGTTTTTCCAACAACTCATACTTTACCTCTGCGTCCCTCAAGACCTTACTAAAGAAAGCAACCGGTTGTTCTTGGTCATCAACATTCTTCTGCAAAAGCACTGCAGCGATCGTGTCATTGGAAGCAAATGAAAAGATGTAAAATACCTTGGAAAAATTAGGGTTGATCAATACAGGAGATGTTCTGATGGCCTCCTTGATGTCATTGAATGAATATCTGGCTACTTCAGTCCACTTTATCTCAGAGTCTTTCCTCAACATAGCAGTGATATGCTTTGTGAGTTCAGCAAAATTCACTATGAATCTTTTGACAAAATTAATAGTCCCAAGAAAAGACTGAATGTCTTTCTTTGATCTAGGGAGAGACATATTTTTAATTGCTTCTACCCTCTTTGGATCAATCTTAACCCCATCCACTGAAACAATATGCCCAAGTAGTTTTCCCTCCTTAAGAGAAAAAATTGATTTTTTTGGATTAAGAGAGATGCCATACCTTCGACATTTCAGAAATGTCCTCCTCAAGTGCTGCAGATGAAGTTCGTGGCTTCTTGAGACAACGGTGATATCGTCAAGATAAATCAGGACAAATTTATCTTTCTCCCCAATGAAAGCAATGTCCATTGCCCTATGGAATGTCACCCCTTCATTCATCAAACCGAAGGGCATCTTCTCGTACATAAAAGTGCCCCATGGAGTGGTAAAGGCAGTTTTTTCTTTGTCTTCTGGATGGAAAACAATCTGATTGTATCCAGAAAACCCATCAATAAAGGACATTACCTTTGATCCTGACACCTTCTGCAACATATGCTCCATTTTAGGAAGAGGGTAGTTGTCTTTCCTAGAGCATTTGTTCAGATTTCTAAAGTCGACGCAAAGTCTGATCTCCCCATTCTTCTTCCTAACTGGCACAAGATTAGCTATCCATTCTGAATACCTGAGAGGAATGATAATGCGGGCATCCAGCAGTTTCTTTATTTCTTTTTCCATTGTGGGCAGCAGCAAAGGATTGAATGATCTAAGATTCTGTCTGAATGGTTTGGTGTCTTTATTCAGGGGAATTTTATGTTGAATCACCTCTGTGTCAAAAGTTTTCAAATCATCATACTGCTAAGCAAAGATGTCTGCAAATTCCTTCAACAATTCTCCATAATCAACCCTTTGTTTTTCAGACAGATGTGAGGCCAAGTTGACATGTTTGGGATCTTGTTCACTGGCCACATTATACCGGAAAACATCTGACTCTTTTTCCGCACTTTGCAATTTGACAACCACATCGTTGTTATCGAACAACCTTTCCAAAGGGACCAAACCTTTAGGAATTTTGTTGGTGGACAGCTGAACTATCTCACGAGCTGTAATTTTTCTCTTGAGCTTTGGCTGCTCAAATTCATCGTCATGTTCATTCTCCTGATCAATCTGCAGATCTGCAAACTCATCTATCACTGCAAGGAATCGGGTGAGTTCAGCATCGTCCTCAAAAACTTTCCAAAATTTCACATTATCAGGAAGAGAAGGCCTATGTTTGACTTGAATTTCATAAGACAATTTGTGAGGCAGAGGAGGTATAAATTCACAAGTGGACATAGCCAACGAATCAGCCAATTCATTCATGGCCCTAGGTACAAATGTAATTTTAAAATTTGCGAAATTTTTAATTGCCTCCAACACTTCATCTCTGTATGCCTTCAGCCTGACATGCTTGGCTTGAAAGGACTTATTGACCCGTTGAATGATCAAATCTGCGTCTCCAAACACCTACAATTTTTTAATTCCCTTCTCCTTTGCTACGTTCAGTCCTAAAATTAATGCTTCATATTCAGCAATGTTATTAGTCACTTTAAAATCAAGTTTAAAGGACAGATGAGAAGTTTTCTTTGAGGGAGAAATGAATACCACTCTTGCTCCAGATGATTCCTTAGTACAAGCACCATCAAAGAACATGGTCCATAGATCATCCTCTGTTGTTTCTGTGGGCTAAACTATGATCTGATCTGTGGGTTTTCTGAGCAGCAATGTATCAAGCAGTGAATCATCAAATTGTAAGATACAAGAACCCATATCTGTGTCCAATGGATAGATAGGATGATTGGATGGATTATTCTCATCACTGATCACATATGCCATCTGTGATTCCCTGTAAAGTCTTCTATTCACTCCTCTAAAAACAGGGATAGTAGAATAGGAGAGATCCATTTGGAGAGTGCCACCTAGTCTCTTCATCCATGACCTTGATAGAAGACACCCAAATTTTGGTGGTATGTCAGCCACTATTATTTCCATCACCATTGTCTTCATTGATGATTGGGTCAAGGTTACAGCCAAATCCTTAATCATCCCAAGGCATTTGAATTTTCGAGAATCAAAGGAGAAAAGGTCATGATAAGACTTGGTGATATCTAGCCCAAGCTCATCCATGACAGCCTTTGGCATCAAGTTATGTGAAGCACCGGAGTCCAACAAACAATTGTGCAATGTTTTTTCATGAATATTTAAAGAGCTATAGAAGGGGGGACATCTTTCATCTCTGTCCTATACCATTTGACCTAGAGTGATGGTTGGTTTGTCATCATAAATATTGAGGATATCAGTAGAATGAGATACTGACTGAGGATATAAAGTTTTGAGGATATCTCTTTTAAACATCTCATTTTTCATCAGCTCAACAAAAGGGATAAGAATCTTAATATTTTGTAATTCAGCCTCGAAATTAAAGTAATACGGAGCCTTATCAACAATTTTATCAGAAATTTTTACCTGGCTGGAAGGGGCTTCCCGATTCTTCTATTGTTCAATAGAAGGCTGACTCTCTGGAGTTTGCTGGTTTATAGGGACAACAGTCTTCTTGGGAAGAGCTGGTGCTTTCCCCTTTGAAGACTTTGTTGGCTGATCTTCTGATGCATGGTCTTTTTGGTTGACAGGGGCAGTAGTCTCTTTAGGAGAGGCTGATGCATCTGCTTGAGAAGCATTAGATTTGGATCGAAGGTTGTATCTGTTTTTATCCTCTGCTATGAAAATTCCATCACCAAGGAGATCACCTTCAGTCTGTTGATTTTTTAATGATTCCTCATAATCTTGTTGTGTTAGATAAGACTTCCCCATCTCTTCTCCAACACAATGAATGTCGCCTTCCCCATCCTCTTGATCCTCGCCATGGTCTTCGTCCATCACTACATTCTGAAGAGGGACTTTTATCCTCTAGTCTTCATTAGAATTCCTATCTCTTTGCAGAATCTAAGTTTGTGGATTATTTCTTCTATAGGGAAAAGCATTTGGGTTTCTGGGGGCAAAAGCATTTGACTCTTTTTCTCTTGCTGGTGGCTGATTTTGAACTTTGAACTTTGACATTTCTGATGTTAGGTTGTCCAACATTTTAGCCATCTTTTCCATTTGACTGTTAGAAGAAGAAGAGGACTCGACAGCAGACTTCTTCTTTTCAGCCCTCCCTTTAAGCTTCTGAGAGGCTGTGATGTTTGATTCAACTTCAAGAGCAGCATATTGCATTAAATAAAGTGTGGCTAATCGTCTTTCTCTAAGGATAAGACAAAACTCTGCATCAAAGGCCGCAGAGAATGTGATCTTTGCTGATGCATCGCTTGGTTTGATCTCTGCAGGGATCTTACCAAACATTTTGTTGAATCGTTTGATAAAGTCTGAGACCGATTCTCCATATCCTCTCTTCAAATTTCCAAACTCAGAAATATAGTATAATGGATCTCTTATTTCTCCCCAATGTTTCAAGAATACTTCGTCCAATTGTTCAATGCCAGTGATTGAATTTGCCGATAGCTCTTTGAACCATTTTCGGGCTTGGCCATCCAAACTCTGAACGAAAACTCTAGTCCACACATCTTCTTCTGAAATATTTATGTTTTCTGCATAAGCATAAAATGCTTCAATGTGTTCTTCAGCAGTATACTCCCCTGCTCCTGTGAACTTCGACATATATTTCTGGTAGTCACCTATTGGCATGGCAGACAGGGGATTTGGCAACACAAGTGGAGCATATCTGTTTTCCAAGATTTGTTCCATCTTGGTCAAAGGGGTAGCCATGACAGTCTTGGTGATTGATACAGACGAGGAACTTGCAGGAGATGATGGAGGAAGTGAGGAGCTCGTAGGAGATGATGGAGGAGATATGTTGTCTGAATTAGAATAGGATGGTTGTCTTATTTCACCCTGAGAAGAAGTTTCGGAAGTAGGTGGGAAATAAGAGGCTTTATAAAACTGGTTGAGCAACAAAGATAGATTTTCTTCTCCTTTAGAGGACAAATCATGGAAAATTTCTTCAAGGACTGGCAGATTAGTGTAAGTGTGTAAAACACCTTTCGAAGGTTTGATGGGTGATGAATCAAAAGAAGATGAAGAGGAATTTTCTTTCTGTTGGGAAGATTCAATATTCAGTTCTTTTGGATGGGATGAAATGTCAACCTCAAGGACAGAATCAGTAATATTAGAAGAAAAAGAAGGTTATTCTACTTTAGACACTTGAGATGAAATTTTTATTTCTTGGGAATTTTTGGTTTCAGTAGGGGATTCAACAAAAGACTTTTCAGATATGAAAGGATGAGTATCAGTTGGAATACCTGAATCAATTGCACTTGCAAATATGGAAGCCTGTCTTTGCAAAGATTTGCCCTTGCTGATGATTTTCTAGATCAGAAACTGATGTCAATGGGCCTTCTCGGTTTGCCCTCGTGTGAGCTCTTTTTGGAGCCACTTCGTTACAATGGAGTCACCAGATAGAAAATGTACAACCTGATAGTGTCTACTTCTTGTCTATCATCAATAATTAGATCTATGTCGTCTCCCAGAGAAGTTGAGCTTCGATCTCCTCTCCCCGGCAACGATGCCAATTTGTTATCACTCCAAGAAACCCTTTGTGGTTGCAGACCAAAGGTGCTTGGTAACTTACGAAATGAATGTTTTTGTATTTTGTAAATGTGGATCACTGGGATAACTCAATTCAGCTTATGGCATTCAAACACCAAAATGATAAACAAATAGATAGTGCTCTCAAAGATTGATTAATCAGCAGATAACTTTTAAATGGGTGAAGAACAGATTGTAACTAAACCAGTACAATGTAGGGTCTAAGAGACAATCAAGAAATCTATTATCAGGCTATGAGCTAAACAATGGGATAACAACCATTCAAAGCTTGACAACACAGATAATAGTGCAGAAAGAAAGATGGAAAGCTGACATCAAAATTGAAAGGAACCTGTGATCTGTATTAGCATTAAAAAGTCTGAGTACAATAGTAGATTACTCTATCCAAAATCAAACCCTTTTTTGATATCAAAAATAGGCATTTATAGTCTCTTACAAACAGTTATACAGATCCTAAAAACATGGATCTGCATTTAATAAAAAAAACAATTATATTCTATCTAGTGAACTTGAAATTAAAGTCTTCAACAACTAGACTAGATAGTCGATGTGTCTTCAGTTTCCAAAATCGCCATCTACCTCCTTCAGCTCTTAGTATGTGCAATGTGGTGAAAATAGTAGGACACCTGTATGTGACTGTTCAATTTCCTGATGTTTATGGTCGAGTTTTTAGGAAATGATTTTGGATGTGTAACCAAAAATACCTCGAATCCCTGATGTTGAACTTCTAGCATTCGATCTCATAGTCCAATGATACACTGGCATATCTTCAGAGCCTGTTTGAAATGAATTGTTGTATTTTCAGCCTCAAAACTTACATTCCCATCTTTCAACAGTGCAACCATTTGAATTTTTCACGGGTTAGTCGTTGAAAGCTGTCGCTTTCCACAGCTAATGGGTAATGAAATAATAGCCTGGCACTATTGAAAGTCCCGATAGTGCACAAAAAGAGTTTTCACCTTCGAAATTGATTTCAAACCAAAATTAGTGGGCATCCGATTTCTCACCTTGCATATTGACGGCAACTTGAGCAAGAACCTTCAGGTCTGGATGAGGTTTTTGCTTCAATTTTTGTTTCAACCTCCTGATCTGCCTTTTGAGGCATTTGGCAAGCCACCACAAGCTGTTGTAGTCTTTGGTGAGCTTTTTCTTCCTCTTCTTTTCTCTAACGCTTTCCTTGGCCAATCTTTCGAACGCAACATTTGTCTTGGAAAAGTTATCAGATAACTTTTTATACCTATCCTTAATCACCTGCTCCAAGACCTCTTGCTGGGCAATTACCTCCTTGAGATGTTTGATCTTTTGAGACTTATTTGATCTAGGGTTTTTTGATGGTTCTTTGTGCTCTGTGGGATAGAAATTTTGATAGTTTTGTGCACATTCAGCTGATTGCTCAGAACTCTTAATGGCAGGGCATTGATTCTATTGCTCATATTCTGAATCTGAATAGGGAAAGTTAAGTATATTCTTGCCTGAACTCTTCTCTATGGGATGCCCTGTATTCTGTTGTGTAGTCTTCTTGGTGGTCTGCTCAAAGTTCAACTTTCTCTTCAACCTGTGGGGCTTCACTCCAGATATTCTTTCCTCTGAAGGCCCTGGAAAGGCCCTTCTTCTCCTTGAGCTTCTCTGAGGAGACAATTGCTTCTTTGAACCTGCCATCTATTCATTTGCATTCTGATTCTGAGTTTCAAAACCTTCCTAGAACAGGAAGTGCTCCCAGCTCCTCTCCTGTTGTTTCAATTCTTGCAGGATGATCAATTTTATGAGGCCAAGGTGACATAGAGTAGTTTTCACACTCAAGGGTTGAGCTCTAATCCTCTTGCATACCTTAGTAAAACTGTGATATAAGAAATAAGGCAAATTGATGGGGGTCTTGCCTGTGAAGTGATCCAAGAGTTTAAAGTGATACATCATCAATTTATCATATCTTCCCTCTGATGTAATGTATAATTGGATGCCTTTGAATAATTCTTCCCATTCTTGATCTAGATATGAAACAAGCATACCTTTTCTCCAAGCTTTGTGTCTGTACCCCTCTTTCAAATAGACCCTGAAATCCAAATTTTTAGGAGCAATGGTTTTAAACCATCTCTGACCAGTTCTTGGCAATCCTGTAGCTGCGGCAATGACAGCCTCATCCACTTTGATTTCCACAGAGCCGACACATGCTTTATTTCCATCGAAAGTCTTAGCGAAGGCTTCAGCTGTGTCCTGATGGCACCCAACTTGTAACCTTTCTACGAATTCCATACACCCTACATTTGCAAAATTCCTTTGGACCTCGGGGTGTGATTGTAGAAATGATAAGTTGTCCAGTTCTTGCTTGAGTAAAGCGCCACTGCATTTTCTCACCATTGTGCAGCTTAGAAAACTGAACAATTGTAACCCCTGTAATTGTCAGTCGAGCCAAGGTTCTGCACTATTGAAAGTAGTTCGGGCTTCGGCTCTATTTTGAAACGAATAAACATTTCCATAGCATTTTGGAAGCGATTTGTGATATGAAAACCATTGCTTGATTTCATGTTGTTAGGCAGGCGGTACCTCCTCAGTACCTGCATCACCGAACACGAACCTACCATCTCGGATGCCATGAGTGATGTGAGTGAGTTCTGGGCCGGATTCGGATTACTGTCATATCCTGACATGCATGCTTGAGTTCCTATCATTGCCCACTCTGATCAGCGCATGCCTTGGATTTACTCTGACGTGGGGTGATCATATCATCATTACTATTATATGTGGATATCACGCACGTGATTCCCGCTTTGTTGAGCAACGGCTTGTGGAAGACGCCTCTGTCAACTCCTCGCTTGCCACTTTCACCAGTGCATGACTCTGCTAAAAATCCATGTTAGCTGTGGAAAGTATGTACTTTCAACAGTGCACCATATTAATTGAAACTGCTCCTTAGCTGTGGAAAGCGTGTACTTTCCACAACGCGCCACCTGCGAACCTTGATTGTCAGAACTTTTGAAACTTGCCACTTTCAACAGTGCATCAACTAATGAAAAGAGCTCCTTAGCTGTTGAAAGTGGACACTTTCCACAGTGCACAATCAATTTTTTAACACACGTTAGTTGTGGAAAGTAAAAAATGACAATTTTGAAAAGAAGACTTTATGGGTCGAATTATTTTCTAAGACAAAACCAAAATCTTAAAACTTTCTCAGCTATAAAAAACTTCAAAAGTAACTTGAAGACACTACCAAAGGCCATGATATCCACTACAAAACTCAACCGAAAGAACGGTTTCATTTTGGGATTTAACAATATGAACTCACATATGTTTAATGGTTAAACCCTAAAGAGTATTTGCAGGAGAAGGGATCTCTTTCCATAGATCTAGAAGGATCTCAAGATCCAACACATTCAGAGGAATGATGCAACCCAAGTGTGATTATTCTAATATGCATCTATTTGTTATGAAATTATCTTGATCAGTGTTGCATGTTGAAGCTATGATCAAATTATTAGAAGAATTAAAAATTGATCATAGAGCTTATCCTCTAACCTAACCTTATGTCAAGATAGCATATTGTCTTAGTACAACAGACAGGTTGAAGAAAGCACTCATCACTTGAGTGAAAGAAACCTAGAAGAAGAGCAAGCACTCATTCTTGAGGACAAGGCTCTAGGTTTGATTAATCAATACTAAAAGGTACACATGACAAGTTGATGACTATAACTGAGATAGTACTCGTTGTAAAGTATTATACTTGATAGCATGTGAGAATATAGAGGTAAATAATTTGCCTGATATGACTAACACCTCCTTTAGGAGAAACCTCGTGTGTTAGTTCCAAATTGCCATGGAAGAATTCTTGGTCACAACACTATGAGAGTGTTGAACTCATTTCATATTATATTCCTTACCTTTAACCTTTGCTTCAGATAAATTATAAGTGATAGCTCTAAAGGAGCTACTATGATGATTGTTCATGCTATTTCTTTATATTATCAGAAAGATATTATTCTTTCTTGTTGTTTTTTTTACCTTTCTCCAGGTCACATGAGGAAGCTATAGTGAAGGTTGCAGAAGGAAACGTGCTAAAGGAAAGACCATAAATGAAGCAATCATCATTGGAAAAGAAGAAGGTGGGTCACTCAGAAGCTGCCATGACCCACGCTATTGAATAATCCATGTGAACTCTAGAAAGATTAGCTCACATCAACTACAAGGTGCTACCATACATATGCAAATCTGTCACAGGTTTACCAAAACTCAAGGTTGATCAAGAAGGCATATGCAATGGATGTGCGCAAGGGAAGAATATCAAGAACCATTTTCCAAAAAGGGACAACAAAGAAGAAGGATTACTGGAACTCATTCATTTAGACGTGTGTGGCCCAATGCCATCATCCTCCATTAATGGGTATGTATACTATGTATCATTCATTAATGATTATTCTCATAAAAGACCTAGATATATTTGAAGTGTTCAACAAGATCAAGGAATTCAAAGCCTTGATAGAAAACCTTTCTGTAAGGAAGATTAAGATACTTAGGTCAGATAATGGAGGAGAATATACCTCAAAAGAGTTCTTGAACTTCTGCAAAGATGTTGGGATCAAGATCCCCAACAAAATGGTGTAGCTAAACAGAAGAATAGAACCATACTGGAAGCTGTGAAGACTATGATCCATGATCAAGATCTTCCTATGTGCTTATGGGGAAAAAAAGCAATGACATTTGTTTATGTGCAGAACTGATTTCCCCTTAGTGCACTTGGGCTCAAGACACCAGAAGAGATGTTCACCGGAAAGAAGCTAGAGGTAATCCATCTCAAAATATTTGGCTGTCCAGTGTTTTTTATATACCTAAAGAAAAGAGAAACAATATAGACCCTTCAAGAAAGAAGGGAATATTTGTGGGGTATCCAAGACCTTCATAATCTACATACCAGGTCACCACCACATTGAGATCAGTAGGGACATGAACGTTGATGAAGAAGCAACACTTAAGAAATCAAGAAGATGCCAGCTTGAATAATTATATGAAGAGGAACCTATAAATCCCAGGATTGCAGAATCAATGAGGGAGGTTCCCAGAGCTGCAGAACCAGTGAGGGAAGTCGTAACTTCCCCTGATGAGGAACTTATTGAAGACCATGATGTAACAGAAGTTCAAGAACCTCCTCAAATGAACTTCTCCCATAAACAAAAGCCTGCTTGGGTGAGAGAGCTTATTCAAGATGGAGAGAAGTATGTTGTTCTAGAAGGAACCTTCAGACAGGTGAAAAGACCAAAGCCATTCTCCAATTACATGGCTTTGATATGTGATCTCCCAGATGAAGAGCCTACCTGCTCTGAAGAATCCATTCAGAGAAAACAATGGGCAGATGCCATGACAAAGGAATACCAATCCATTATGAATAAAAAAGTATGGGAAATAGTTCCCAGATCGAAGAATAAAGATGGGGTATCCTACAGATGGCTCTTCAAAATAAAACATGCCGCTAATAGAAGTATTGATAAGTATAAAGAAAGATTTGTCACTCGTGTCTTTTCCCAGAAGGAATGCATTGACTATGAAGAGACATTCACTCCTGTGGCTAGATACACTTTGATCAGAACCATTATAGCTCTTGCAGCCAAGATGAAATGGAAGCTGCACCAGATGGATGTGAAGACAACTTTCTTGAATGGTGTTATCGAAGAGGAAGTGTATATAGAGCAACCCCAAGGATTTGAGGTTGAAGAAAAGAGGTGTCATGTCTGCAGATTGAAGAAAGCCTTATACATATTGAAGCAAGCCCCTAGAACTTGGTATGGCCATATAGACAGTTTCTTGACGAGCTTAGGCTTTACCAAGAGTAAAGCAGACTCAAATCTCTACTTCAAAATTATGGATAATGAACCAGTAATCTTACTATTGTATGTGGATGACTTATTCTTAACTGGAGAAGAAAATCTCATCGCTGAATGTAAAAGAAAAAAAGAGACTTGCCTCAAAATTTGAAATGAAATACCTCAGCCTAATGCATTACTTCTTAGGTCTTGAGGTATGGCAGAGTCCATAAAGGATCTTCCTTAACCAAGGGAATTACACAGTCAAAATCCTAAAGAGGTTTGACATGTTGGAATGCAAGTCCATGAATACACCCATGGAAATGAAGCTGAAGTTGCTAGTCGATACTTCATCAGACTTGTTAGATGCCACACTATACAGACAAATTATTGGATCGTTGATGTACCTGATGAACAATAGACCAAAAATTTGTTTTGTAGTGGACACCTTGAGTCAGTTTCTAGTAGAGCCCAGACGTGTTCACCTAATGGTTGCAAAACATGTGATGAGGTACCTTAAAGGTACAATGGATTATGGTCTCAGCTATGATGGAGATCATGACTTCACATTGAGTGGATACACTGATTCAGATTGGGTAGGAAGCGTTGCTGATAGAAAAAACACTTCTAGATGTTGTTTCAGTTTGGGATCAACCATGATCTCGTGGCAGAGTAGGAAGAAATCCAGTATTTCTCTCAACACAATGGAAGCAGAGTACATTACCGCATGTTCTGCTAGTTGCAAAGCTATATGGCTTCAAAATTTGGTGACTGGCCTACTTGGATTGGAGATGAGAGAAACCGTGTTTCTATGTGACAACCAGAGCTGCATAAAGATGACAGATAATACTATATTCCACGACAAGTCGAAGCACATAGACATCCGCTATCATTTCATCCACGACATGGTACAGAGAGGAGCCTTGAAGCTCTAGTACATTAGCACGGATGAACAGGTTGCTAATGTGTTGACCAAACCTCTATCTCATGTAAAGTTTGAACACTTTCGAGATAAGCTTGGTATAGTCCAAAAGGACCCTCCTTGAAAGGGGGAGTATATATATATTCCTTGCTTCTTACCTCACTGTTAGATGTAAAGCAAGATGAGTCATTGCTTCTGACCTCGTTGTTAGACGTAAAGCAAGACATTATGTGTTCCTTGCTTCTGACCTCG
>ML787429.1:135269-153804 GCA_009831015.1 Picea engelmannii
GAACAACCAACCACCCCAATGAATGGAAGTATGGAGGGCTATCAGAAGGGATAGGAAGTGATCAGCTACAGGAAAGTAGGAAAGATCACCATGGGTCCCCAGGATTGATGATGAGTTGCCTTCTGACAGAAGAAATAGAAGGACAGATCGAGAACCTACCTAAGTCATGTGTGCAAGAAAAATTAGAGAGAGAGAGAGAGAGAGAGAGAGAGAGAGAGAACATGAAGATTTCAGGCCTCTAAGGAAGATAGTTGTTGAAAAGAATGCATGAGGGTGTGCAATAGAAGATGAGAGAACCCGTAGAAGAGTTGGGATTTTGGAGTATAGAAGACCTAGAAACCTGAATTGAGCTAAGAGGGTCCCGAGCTTGATGTTGGGAAGGCATATAACAAACCTATAAGAGGCCTAGGATAGGTGGGTGTATGGAAAATATCTACCAAGAGTAGAGTGAAGGAGAGTAACCTTCAAATCTTACTGAGAACCTGAAAGAGATTCCCTAGTGGTATCATGGCTTGGCACAAGGGTGGCCAGAATGTTAAAAGTGAATGAATTTGATCCTATGGTTGGGTGGAAAGGTGAACACCCACAATCAGTTGGTCAGATATCGACTGTAATAGATAATTATTTCATAGAATCTATTTAATTGAATTTAAATGCATGATTGAATGGGTGTAATTGCGTTATACATATACATACTTGATTTATAGTGATGATGCTTATTATATTTGCAAACTCTTGTGTTTAAGTAACAGTAGGATGGAAAGAACGGTGCATTCCCTACACAACTGAATACAAGTGTTTTATATTGTTATGAGATAAAAAGAATGAACTTAATTTTATGATTCTTTCATTCTCTCTTTATATATATGATTTGAGCTCGAAGGAATCACATTCGTTGGCTTAGCAGATCAAATATATATGGGCCCTTTGTTGGAGCAAGTTACCATGCCAGTAGAGAGTGTACCTGAGTTAATCTGGGTCATTAATCATGGATTAACCCAGAATCAACCTCTATCATAGATCATTGTGGTCTCATTTAAGTGATATTCAGGGGGAAAGGTAATGTCAGCATGATATACCATGCTGACCTGGAACACCAACATGTTAAGAAGCTGATAGGGGTCAACCTGTGAATGGAAACAGGTAATCGGTCGGTGGGCCATAGTGCAGGCACTTGGGTGAACTATGTATTAGACCTTTGTTTTAGCCTTGGACGTCAAACCAAAAGTTTGAAAGATCTTGATGTTTGATTGGAGTACATCTGGGATGTGATCTCGGTTGTTGATCAACATGGAATCCTTTAGACATTGACGAGAGGAGGGATGAAATCATGCTAATGTTATGATGATGTCATGAGGTTACGTGTATGATAAATCCACATGGATGCTTGTAATTTGTCGAGGTAATAGAGAGTGTGTCCCTATTGGCACAGGGGAATACCCAAGGTTCAACGCTACAACAACGCACCAACAAAACCCTAGCTACTGGCCCTTTTGGAAACACTTGTGAAGTAGATGAAGTCTCACCCAAGGTAGAGGCAGGGGTGGTTGCAAGACTCAGGTGTCTGCATGATCCAGATTATTTTCGGTACGAAATAAGAGAGGAGATATAACACATAAATATTTATAGATGTTGCAAGATAGACACCAATATAATAGAGATATAGCGGAAATAAAACAAGAGTCACAGATATATAGTAATACAGGATTTCTATTAATGAAATAAATGTACAGAGACTGTAAAATATAGAGTGAAAGACTTGCTAGAATGGTGGAAGCTTATCTCTGAGAAGAGATGTGACGGTTACTCACATCTGTGAGAATATGATCATTACAATGAGGCTCTAAGGGCCTTTTTTAACATAAGTAAAATCCAAAAACCTAACCCTGGAAGATGAAAAGCCAAAAGGTTTGTGGGCCCCAATTGGGGGTAGTTGATACGCTAACTTCCCAGGGGCGTAAGTTTTGCATATGATCTTCGTTTGGGGCGCTCGATAGCTCAATGGAAATATCTATCCGAGAACTACAACTTTTGGGTGAACAACATGATCTATGATCCATGTTACTCCTCGTTTTCTCAAAAAACATCGTTTAGGGCCTCAAAATGGCCCTGAAAGTTAAAAACTGCTAAAAATAGTAAATTACCAAAATTGCCAAAAAAATGTTTTGGTCCAGATGGAGAAGGTATGTGGCCACCGATATCCACCTAGATCAATCATCCCTCCTTAGGAAGCAATGGTCTCCATTGCGTTGAGTTCCCGGGGGAGAGGGGAAAGCGATTGTTGAATCTGAATCTTGGTGATCTGCTTGCCTTGCTGGAGAAGTGGCATTGCTTAGCTTGTTGAAGGCTATCACAAACCTTTGGCTGGAAGGTTTGGACCTTTTTAACCAGTCTGGATATTTTAGATGACTATGTGCAGAAGGAATCTTTTTTCTTTGCTGCAACCTTGTCGACCTGCTTCTATTGGATAGAAGGTGATTGGGCCAAAGATGTGGTGGTTGCAATATCCTTTTGTTCACCTTTTGAACAGATTGTGAAGAAGCTGAATTTTTCAGTATGAGATACTACCTTGCGACACTGTTTAGGTGGGACAATAGTCAGAACTACTTTTAGTATTCTGTAGAGATGACCCCCCAAAGTAGCAATGACACTGCGGGGTCGAGATTCATAAATAGTGTGGCGCTTCCACATATATGGCTGACCCAAGAGAACATCACAGACATCCAGTGGGGAAACATCACATAATACCTTATCCTTAAAAGGTTGGATGTCGTATGGCAATCGACACTGCTGGCTGACACGAAGATATTGTCCTTGGCGAAGCCACCTGATGCTGTATGATTGTGGGTGTGTTGTTGTCGACAATCCCAACTGTTTGATGACCTCTGTTGAGATGAGGTTCTTCTGGCTTCCGCTATCAACAATAAAATGCAACGGGGTCCCTTTCACCCACATCTTTGAATGAAAAAGGCACTCCCCCTCCTCTCAATTTGTTGGTTCTTCTGGTTGAATTGTTGCGGTCGCGACAGCAGCAGTGGGGTCTGCGTCGATGATCTGTCTTTTACCAGTATTTTTAGAATCAGATTCTGAATTAGGGTTTGGCTCCTTGTCTTTGATCTCAGCCACCAATGACTATTTTGAGAAATATTCATCAGTGTTGTGCCAGGGGCTTTTGTGGAAATCACACCATTTTCCGGTGTCCTTCTTTGTCTTCCTGTGACCCTTCTTTTCCTGTGGATTGGACTGGTTTTTAGTAGACTGTTTGTTAGGGTTGTCTTTGTCATACTTTGGGTGCTTTGGATTTGCAGAATTGAACTCCCATTTGTTATGGTGCTTAAATTTATGCTTGATTTTAACAACATATCGATAGGTAGCACCGAGTGATGAGATGTCTAAAAACTCCATTTCAGTTTGGATGTATCTATGTAGAGCCCCACGATATTTCAGAACCAAATGTCGTTCAGAGTCTTTGATACCTAACTTGGTGCACAAGGTATGGAAGGTATTGGTGAACTCCATAACTTCTTGGCCCCTCTCTTGTTGCAGTGTGGTCCATCTCATGTATTGGTCCTCCTAGTTGCCAACATGGTAATATTGTTCATTTATCGCATCCACAAAAAAATCCCAAGTGGGATCGACCCCATATATTCTAGACTCCTCTGTGGAACTCTTCTCCTAGTAATTTTCCCACCAATGTTTGACATGGGGGAGAGCCTTAAGGAGTGTGAAGGTGAACTTTTCCTTGTCGGAAAAATTATGAACAGAGAAATAACCTTCTAGCAGATTTAACCATTTATCTAGGGCATCTGCATCTATTTGACCTTCAAATATGGGAATATCAAAATTAACCTGTACCTTGAAAGACGATGTGCCTCCAAAGTGGTTTCTTGATGAATATGTGCCTGATGCTATCAGGAGGTGTTGAAGGATGTGGGAAAACTTCTCCATCATTTCGTTCCTCTGTCGTGTGAGAGCTTGCTCAAGCAACAAACTGATAGGATCGTCTGCTCCGTCATTTTTATTTTCTTCCACCATTGAGGGTTTCTTGGGTGTATGAGAGTGATTGTCCTCAATATAGATAATATCAATACCCAACTTGCTATACTCAGACCTCGTCGGGGACATGCACTGAAAACGATCAAGAGCAGCCTGCTCTGATACCACTGATCCAGATTATTTTCGGTACGAAATGAGAGCGGAGATATAACACATAAATATTTAGAAATTTTGAAAAAGAGACAACAATATAACAGATATATAGTGGAAATAAAACAAGAGTCATAGATATATAGTAATACATGATTTCTATTAATGAAATAAATGTACAAAGACTGTAAAATACAGAGTGAAAGACTCAATAGAATGGTGGCAACTTATCTCTGAGAAGAGATGTGATGGCTACTCTCATATGTGAGAAAATGATCATTACAATGAGGCTCTAAGGGCCTTTTTTAACATAAGTAAAATCCAAAACCCTAACCCCGGAAGATGAAAATCCAAAAGGTTTGTGGGCCCCAATGGGGGTAGTTGATACGCCAACTTCCCAGAGGTGTAACTTTTGCATACGATCTTTGTTTGGGGCACTCGATAGCTCGTTGGAAAGATCTATCCGAGAGCTACAAATTTTGGGTGAGAAACATGATCTATGATCCATGTTTCTCCCTATTTCCTCAAAAAAACATCGTTTAGGGCCTCAAAATGGCCCCAGAAGTTAAAAACTGCTAAAAATAGTAAATTACCAAAATTGCCAAAAACATGTTTTGGGCCAGTTGGAGAAGGTGTGTGGCCACTGATATCCACTTGGATCACTGCAACCTTAGATGGGACACTGATATTTTATTATAACACTTATCAATCACCTAACATAGATTATTCATCAATATTCAACCCTCATGATACTTCGTAGATAGCAAAGAGCATCGCAGTATGTACTTAGATATAAGATAATTCAACACTTAGCCACAACAAGATAGATTAGATCTAGTATATCAAGCACTCATCATCTTACATACCATATCTAATATTCATTCATATCTTAGAAGAAAAAATAATAAATAGATCTATCTAAACACATCAAATCACTTAGCAAAGGAAGAGACAAACACATTAGGTTGAGGCACAGAGCACAACACACATATTTACCATGGTTCACCCCCACCCTAGGGTTACGTCCACAAACTCTTCTTCTTTATTAGCTTCAGTTAATTAGGTTATAGAACAGAGCCATCCAAATCCCTCTTCGCATAGGAAAAAATATCTGTGCAACTCGCTAGATCCTTCTTCCTTGCACTACAACACAAAGCCTTCGACAGTCTCTCACAGGGACTTGCACTCAGCTCTGCAAGACTTACACAAAATTCACAAAGCCTTGATCACACAGATTCAACCTTTGGCACTTAGCCTACATCACATAGATATATCATCCTCTCCTTCTATATATGGCCTAGACATATATATATACATAAAAAATAGGGCTAAACATGGGTAAACCCATGGGATGACATCCCAAACCCATTACATTATCCCCCAAAACCCAAAAAGGACCCAAAAAGAGGTCTATCTTCCATGATTTCTGCTTCACGTTGAGCTCCATCATTGACAAGTTGTCGAAGTGACGTAGTCGAGCCCTCAGGCACGTCCGCTCATAGGACCTTCTCCTTCCTTGGATCGAAGAACTGAAAAGCTCTTCTGATTCCCTATCGAGAATTTTCCACACCCACAACAATACTCCTAAATATCTCCCTTAACAATTGGGAAATCGGACTTCACGATTTCGCGAGTCTTGTGGTAAAGTGTTTTTGGATTCTCAAGACCTCGAACCCTGATGCTAGTCAACACTGACCTTCACATACCTATCAGAGTTTCTCCGATCGGGATTTTGTCACTCACGATGTTTCAAACACTTCGCTTTACCAAACCCCGAATCTCGATATGGAGAAACACTTATCCTTCTTCTTTAGCCCCTCCTAGCTAGCCTTCAGTCCATGTGACTGCTCCTTATATGACCACAGTCATATTCCCATCGGGGTTTCATGGTTCACGATTCCAAAATGCATAAACAACTTGTCACTGGAATCCTCGATATCCCAATCACTCAAACACCGATAGACGACTCCCTGTCAGGACTTCAGACTTCGCGGGATCGCGAATTCTAATACCAAGGTTTTTAGGAATTACCTTTCCCCGAACCTTGATATGGTATGCCACCTGTCCTCCATGCCAACTCATGTGGCCCCCACTCTTTTATCCTGTCGGTAAATCACATTTTGGAGTTTCCCAATTCCCGTTGCTATGATTTCCAAGAATCACAAAACACCAATTCCCGATGCACGTGAGGATTGAACCTTCCACGTCACTATCTCCTCATCGCCTTTTCGGACATCGCGAGATCGTGATTCTTGATGTAACGATTTCTTTGTCCCCAGGATTTCCAAAATGCCGAACCCCGACTCTTCTCGGATCTTCTAACGCGTTTCCACCCTAAGATCCATGGCTAGGACTTCTTCTCGGGGTTTCGAGACTTGAAAGGTATCGAATCTCTAGACTTCTGAAACCCTGATGCTCCAATATCCTGATGCCTCTCCGAGACTTTCCTCTGCTCACTGGGACTTAACCCCTGAGAAACTCTTGCATGATCGAACGACTGACAGGAAACCCAACAACAATCCTACGACTCACGATCCTCCCAAGCTTAACCTCCTGGTGTGGTCGTAACCTCCTCGTTACTCTGTTGGATCTGATGGCTGGCGGATTTATCATGAATCCCCTCCACGAGATCCTGACCATCAATTTCTTCCTCCTTGAGGATTTCTAGAAAATAACCAAGTGTTCCTCTGTGCTCACGCATCCTCCTACGTGAAATCCTTCCACACTAGTTCTGAAGGTTTTATCCCTCTTGAGCTTTCTCCAACTTCTCAGTCTCTTAGAAAAAGAGAACCCTTTGCATGCCTTCCTTGCAGCAATCTGCAAACACTTCAAGTGTTTGGGTTTCTTTGACCCTGCACACACCTGCAGCAGCATCCCTTCAAACTTCTACTCAGCTTCTCAACTGAGACTCACCCTTATCCTGCGCCCTCCTGGCATGGCTCTAGTAACCCAAATTCACTTCTGAGTGAATGAGAACAAGAGTTAAACTACCTGAGCCTCCGTCAATGCACACCTTGCAGACGTTTTCGACTGCACTCCTTGCAGAAATCCTCACTCAGATAGAGAAACAATTGAAACTCATTCCTTCTTCCCCTCATATTTCAAACTCAAACATGAAATCACATACACAGCAATAAAGCAAATGCATAACAGGAAAGAAAACACTCATGAGCACATCATTTAACATCAACACACAGAGAACAGGCACAAAACCATGGATTTGAATCAACTTCTTCTATTAATTCAATATCTATAGATGGATGTTCCTCTACAACTCTCTGCTATTCTCCTGTGCTCTTCCTGCTCTAATAATCATGCTTATCCTACAATGTACAATGAGGGTGTCTATATCTGTTTTCCCTCCTCCTTTCTAAAACTGTCTAATCTATGAATTCAAGTCTATCTACCTGCATTAACTATATTAAATGCCTCCTATCTACTAAGGATGAGAGAGAATCGCTCAAGGTCCAATACAATATACAAAGGCGCTCCTTCATAAATGACTTCATTAAAGATTTGGCACATCAAATTCAAAAATATTTTCAAGCAATTTATCATGTGCTCAAAAATACATTGCGCTTTCTCCACGCTCGCTTGATATTTGCGATGCTCCTACATCATACTCCCTCGCTTGAAAATTTTCATGGGATCCTTTCCATGAGCTCCTACACGGTATATCCATGCTTCTGTATTTCTGCTTCATTCTCCCAGCTGGCATCTTCCACTAGATGTCCCTTCCATTTGAACAGATACTCATAGTATTCTTTCCTCCTGGTCTTCTTACTGACTCGTTTATCTAGTATCTGTTCCATCTGTGGCTTCTCTACAACTGGCATCTACTTCTTCCACTGAACCTCTAGCTGTTTATCACTTGTTCCTTCTTCCTCATATTTATATGGGTATAAATTTGAGACGTTGAATATCAGAGATATTCTGATCCCATTCAGTAACTCGATCTCATAAGAATTTTCCCCCAATTTCTTCAAGACCTTACATGGCCCGATTTTCTTCATTTTCAATTTATTATATGTTCCCCTCGGGAACCTTTCTTTCCTCAAGTGCGCTAGAACTAATTCACCAACCTCAAACTGAAGTTGTCTCTTTTGCTAGTCGGCTCTGTGCTTATATTCGTGACTTGAATCTAGTAGTCGCTACTTCACCTGGCCGTGAAGTTCTTTCATCGCCTCTGTGAACTCTTCGACACTTACACTCCTAGTCGCAGTCTATTCTGAATATCTCAATTCAGAAAATCCTCTCATTTGTGTGCCATACACAATATGAAATGGACTTTGGCCTATGCTCTTTTTCACTGAGTCATTATATGCGAACTCTGTCTGTGGAAATATACTATCCCACTGGCTATGGTGCTCTGTCACCAAGCTTCTCAGCAAGTCTCCTAGACTTCTATTCACCTCTTCTATTTGCCCATCCATCTGAGGATGATAGGCATAAATAAACATCAAGTTAGTCCCCATATTATTCCACAGTGTCCTCCAGAAATGTACCATGAACTTTGTATCTCTGTCCAAAACTATACTTCTGGGTAAGCCGTGAAGTTGAACGACCTCTTTGAAAAATAGATTTGCGATGTGAGTCACATCACTGGTTTTCTGGCATGGGATAAAATGTGCCATCTTGGAAAACCTATCCACTACCACAAAGACTGAATCAAATCCTCTTTTCATCCTTGGTAATCCCAATACGAAATCCATGCTGATTTCATCCCACGACCTCTCAGGTATGGGTAATGGTTGATAGAATCCTGCATTCTGCTTTCTTCCCTTTGAATGCTAGCAAATTCTGCATCTGTTTACAAACCGCTTGACCTCTGACCGCATCCCTGGACAAAATTATGACTCACTTAGCTTCGTAAATCTCTTATCATGACTGAAGTGCCCGACCAATCCTCTGCTATGTTTTTCCTTCAACAGATTCTCCCTCATGGAGCAATTTGGAATACACAATTGATTGCCCTTGAACAACAATCCTTCCTGAATCATGTAGTCTATCCACTAGCTTCTGTCTCTGAGAACTGGATTCGCAGTGGCTCTGTACACTTCTCTAAAATCCTGATCATCTACATACATATCCCTGAGATCATCAAAGCCTAACGTTCTAACTTTGAACTCCTGCATCAGCAAACATTTCTTGCTCAAAGCATCAACCACTTTGTTAGCAGTACCCGAAATATGCTTAATTACAAAAGTGAAATTATGCATGTATTCGACCCACTTAACATGCCTCTGATTCAACTTCTCCTGTTGAGTCGCAAATTGCAATGCATGGTTATCACTATACAAAGCAAATTCCTTTGGAATCAAATAGTGCCTCCATTTTTTCAATGCCTATATGATGACATAGAATTCCTTATCATACGTGGAGTAATTTTCTTTTTCCTCATTCAACTTCTCGCTGAAATATACAATTGATATGTCCTCTTGACTCAAGACCGCTCCTATGGCAAACCCTCTTGCATCACATTTTACCTGAAACATCTTTTGAAAATACGGCAACACCAGAACCGATTGTTCCATGATCTTCCGTTTCAACAATTTGAAACTTTCCTCCGCCTCTTCAATCCAGTGAAAAGATTTATGTCTTTTCTTGACTGTATCCATCATCGTTGTGCTAATCCCACTAAAATTCCTAATGAATTTTCGGTAGAAACTAGCCAAACCATGAAAACTCCTCACCTCAAAAATATTTCTCGGTGATGGCCAATTTTTAATTACCTCTAGCTTATCTGGATCCATCTTCAATTCATTCGCAGATATAATAAATCCAAAGTAAATGAGTTCTTTCTTCATAAATGAAGATTTCCTCATGTTAATCAACAAATTCTCCTACTGTAGCTTCCTCATTACTGTAGATAAATGCTTCATATGTTCTACCCTTGTTTTGCTAAAAATTAATATGTCATCCAGATACACAATGACAAACTTCCCGATGAATTCCCTCGGGAATTCATTCATTAACCTCATAAAGGTACTCGATGCATTTTTCAAGCCAAATGACATGACAATCCATTCACACAAACCTTCATTTGTCTTGAATTCTATTTTCCATTCATCACCTTCTCTCATGCGAATCTGGTGATATCCATTCTTCAAATCAATCTTTGAAAAAAAAAATTCTCCACTTAAGTAATCCATTAAATCATCCATTCTTGGTAATGGGAATCTATACCTGATAGTTATCTTATTGATGGCTCTTGAGTTGGTACACATTCTCCAACCTCCATATTTTTTTGGAATGAGTACCATTGGAATGGCACATGGGCTCAAACTTTCCCTGACCAATCCTTTGTCCAGCAGCTCCTGGACCTGCTTCTTGAACTCTTCATTTTCTTGTGGCGTCAACCTGTACGTGGCTTTATTAAAAAAACTAGCTCCTGGTATGAGGTCTATATGATGACTCACACTCCTCATCGGTGGTAACGAACGAGGTAATTCATCCACCACGATGTCAGTGAACTCTTCCAGTAGTTCCTGAATTTCTCCTGGAAAATTGTCTACTCTCGTGCTAGTCAAAATGATCCTTGGTTTCCTGACCATAAAGAATTGTGGATCTTCTTTGTTCTTCACCTCCGTAAGAAGCTCCTTCCCACTCATGAGAAGTAATGTATTTCTCCCCTCTGGTTTTACCTCTTTATCTTTTATTGGAAGCAACATGTGTGTTCTCCCATTTTTCTCTAGAGTATACGTATTTATCTTCCCATCATGAATTACGTTCCTGTCATATTTCCATGGTCTGCCCAGCAATAAATGACAGACATCCATAGGAATAACATCACAGAGTATTTTATCATTATACCCTCCTATTTTGAATTCAACTAAACATTGTTTAGTGACATTTACCTGATCTCCCTTCTGTAGCCAAGAAACTTTGCATGGACTCGAGTGATCAGTCATCTCCAACTCCAGATTCTCTACCATCTTGGTTGAAACGAGATTATCTGTGCTACGGCTTTCCATGATAACCTTGCATACCATGTCCTTGGTTTTGCAAGAATTTCTGAAAAGTCTGTTTCTTTGAGCTGAGTCCTCCACCTCCTTATCGGGTGTTAAGAGAACCTTACGCATCATCAATGACCTTCCACCTTCTGCATCTTCCGCTTCAACATCTCGCCTCTATGCCTCGGTGATATGAGCTTCTCCTCCATCCTTCTTTTTATCTAGATAGTCGAATGACTTATGCCCATTTTTTCCACACGTGAAGCATGTGATTACTCCACCTCTTCCGCTTCCTCTTCCTCTACCTCTGGTACGAGGAAACATGTTATTATCAGCGTATCCTCCACTCTTCCCTATATGCTTCCCTCTATGTTCAGCATGCTAGCCTTGCTGTGAACTTCCACCTCTCTCATTTCTAGTCTGAGGATTTTTACAGTCGTCCTTGGGCTTCTGGTATTTATCTTGGGAAATCGATTTGTCTTTGGGCTGACTCCTACCTCGACCTTGCTGACCTTACTTACGGCTCAACTTCTTTTCAGCCTTCAAATCTATTTGATAGGCATCCTCCACCGTTCGGATGGTTTCCATACTCATCTCATCCTGGATATCGTATCTCAGGCCATTCATATACCTGACAACTTTTTCATCATCGCTCTCCTGATGACCTTCCATGATGTTCAATTGATAGAATTCCTCCATGTATTCTTTTACTGTCATCAACTTTTGTCTCAGGTTCTGCATCCTCCTGAACAGAGTGATTTGATAATCTCGGGGGATGAACTTTGCCTTCATCTTTGTAATCATTCGATCCCAACTTTTAATTTTTTTCTTTCCCTTGCAATGTCTATCTGCTTGTAGCTCGTCCCACCATAATGCTGTGTGTCCCTTCAATCTCGTGATAGCACCCCTGACTTTCTTATCCTCTTCGACATCTTCATAATCGAAGTATGTATCCAGAGCTCTAATCCAATCTAGAAGCTCTTCTGCATCCAGATTCCCCTCATAAACTGGAATGTCCATCTTCATTTTTGAACCCATCCATGCAATAGCTTTGATTAGACGTTCATTGGCTACATCCTTGACTGCAAATTCTTCCCCATATTCAACTTCAACTTCATCCTATGAATCGCTAAGATCCCCCACACTGGCTATGCGTCTTTGCGTTGTCTCCATATCTTCGAGTCTAGCTCGGAGATCATGCATTTGTCTTTCTATGGCTGGATCTGCCATCTGCCTACCTCTTCGTCGTGATATTTCCCTATCCTCTGGTTCGGGTGACTGCGTGTCCCTTCTCCTGGGAGGCATGGTGAATTTCCTTCTTCTCTCTACAGAAAGCAAAGAAATTTTATTTCTCTGATACCACTTGACGTGTATCAGAGTGCTCTATTATCTCTTACCTCTCTTGCCTGAAATATATAGACAAGAAATCAGCTCTGATACCACTTTGACGTGTATCGGAGTACTCTCTTATCCCCTGCTTCTCTTTCCTGAAATATACAGACAAGAAATCATCCTTGATACAACTTGACATAGTCGAGCCCTCAGGCACGTCCGCTCACAGGAACTTCTCCTTCCTTGGCCTGAAGAACTGAAAATCTCTTCTAATTCCCTATCGAGAATTTTCCACACCCACAACAATACTCCTACAGATCTCCCTTAACGATCGGGAAATTGGACTTCGCGATTTTGCAAGTCTTGTTGTCGAGTGTTTTTGGATTCTCAAAACTCCGAACCCCAATGCTAGTCAATGCTGACCTTCATGTCCCTATCAGAGTTTCTCCTATCGGGATTTCGACACTCGCGATGTTTCAAACACTTCGCTTTACCAAACCCCGAATCCTGATATGTCGAAACACTTCTCTTTCTTCTTTATCCCCTCCTGGCTAGCCTTCAGTCCATGCGAATGCTCCTTATATGACCATAGTCATATTCCCATTGGGGTTTCACAGTTCACGATTCCAAAATGCATAAACAACTTGTCACCAGAATCCCTGATATCCCGATGACTCAAACACCGATAGACGACTCCCTGTCGGGACTTCGGACTTCGCGGGATCGTGAATCCTAATACCAAGGTTTTTAGGAATTACCTTTTCCTGAACCCCAATATGGTACACCACTTGTCCTCCACGCTGACTCCTATCGCCCCCACTCTTTTAGCCTGTCGGGAAATCACGTTTCAGAGTTTCGCGATTCCTGCTACTATGATTTCCAAGAATCACAAAACACCTATTCTTGATGCACGTGAGGATTGACCCTTCCACGTCACTATATCCTCATCTCGTTTACGAACATCACGAGATCACAATTCCTGATGTAACGTTTTCTTTGTCCCCAGGATTCCCGAAATGTTGAACCCTGACTCTTCTCGGATCTTCTGATGCATGTCCACCCTGAGATCCATGGCTAGGACTTCTTCTTGGGGTTTCGAGACTTGAAAGGTCTCGAATCTATAGACTTCTGAAAACCTAATGCTCCAATATCTCGATGCCTCTCCGGGACTTTCCTCTTCTCACTGGGACTTAACCCCCGAGCAACTCTTGCCTGATCGAATGACTGACGGGAAACCCAACAATGATCCTACGACTCACGATCCTCCCAAGATTAACCTCCTGGTGTGGTTGTAACCTCCTCGTTACTCTGTTGGATCTGATGGCTGGCGGATTTATCATGAATCCCCTACACGAGATCCTGACCATCAATTTCTTCCTCCTTGAGGATTTCTTGAAAATAACCAAGAGTTCCTCTGCGCTCACTCATCCTCCTATGTGAAATCCTGCCACACTAGTTCTGAAGGTTTTATCCCTCTTGAGCTTTCTCCAACTTCTCAGTCTCTTAGAAAAAGAGAACCCTTTGTATTCCTTCCTTGCGGCAATCTGCAAACACTTCAAGTGTTTGGGTTTCTTCGACCCTGTGCACGCCTGTAGTAGAAGTCCTTCAAACTTATGCTCAGCTTCTCAACTGAGACTCATCCTTAGCCTGTGCCCTCTTGGCATGGCTCTAGTAACCCAAATTCACTTCTGGGTGAATGAGAACAAGAGTTAAACTACCCAAGCCTCTGTCAACGCACACCTTGAGGATGTTTTCGACTGCACTCCTTGCAGGAATCCTCACTCAGATAGAGAAACAATTGAAACTCATTCCTTCTTCCCCTCAAATTTCAAACTCAAACATGAAATCACATACACAACAATAAAGAAAATGCATAAAAGGAAAACAAACACTCATGAGCACATCATTTAACATCAACACACAGAGAACAGACACAAAACCATGGATTTGAATCAACTTCTTCTATTAATTCAAGATCTATACATGGATGTTCCTCTACAACTCTCTACTATTCTCCTGTGCTCTTCCTGCTCTAATAATCATGCTTATCCTACAATGTACAATGAGGGTGTCTATATCCTTTTTCCCTCCTCCTTTCTAAAACTGTCTAATCTATGAATTCAAGTCTATCTACCTGCATTAACTATTTTAAATGCCTCCTATCTACTAACGACGAGAGCGAATCGCTCAAGGTCCAATACAATATACAAAGGCACTCCTTCATAAATGGCTTCATTAAATATTTGGTGCATCATATTCAAAAATATTTTCAAGCAATTTATCATGTGCTCAAAAATACATTGCGCTTGCTCCACGCTCTCTTGATATTTGCGATGCTCCTGCATCACGAAGTCCCAAAAATGGTCAAATATGACCAAATGTTCCTCAAAACTTGGTCAGGGCCAACATGCCCCCAACACTCACCTGTGAATCGTCCCAAGTCACTCAGGTCTAGGAAATTTTTCCTCAAAGTTCTCGAGCTTGGCTCGAGCTGCTTTGACTTGTCTCTGTGCTAATGCTTCTTGCTCAGTGAATTCCTGAGAAACCTCTTCACTGATAGGTCCTTCCAGTTGTTGCTCGACTATAACAACTACTTGTTCTAGTAGTGTTCCTTGGCCTTCAATTTCTTCAAATAGTAGGTAGGCCGCCTCATGGCTCGGCTGGAGTTTCTGGGTGACTTCCATCACTCTTTTCTGCATGGTAAGAATGATTTGTTGGGTAGTGCACTATTCCAGGGATCTCTTCATCCTATTGATGGGTGACAGGAGATTGAGCTATGCCTATACTGTATCTGCGTGCTACTTTGCTTCCTGGAGTTGGGACTCTAGTTTATTCAACTCCGGGTCTTTAGATAGTTGTTCATATATATGAGCGCTTCTGCTACTTAGTTTTTTACATTATGCAACAAGTGTTTTAATCCTCTCAACTACACTCTGAGCATTCAATTATCATTTGTCACGCACTTCTTATGGAGTCTGTGGT
The DNA here is from genome assembly GCA_009831015.1 of Picea engelmannii. Taxonomy (NCBI): domain Eukaryota; kingdom Viridiplantae; phylum Streptophyta; class Pinopsida; order Pinales; family Pinaceae; genus Picea; species Picea engelmannii. The sequence continues at coordinate 150,683 of ML787429.1, forward strand.
ATGGTCTGAAGCTCTAATTCCATGACCCTTTGTTGACGTTGCTAAATAACTTCAACCAGCTTCATCACTTGGCACTCTATGGGCTCCTCAACCTTCTGCTCTAAGCCAGTCACCAAGTGAAGTTCTTTGTTGACTACTTCTTCAATACCTATCTAATTTGTGAGTAGCTTCTGTTTCTCTTTTTGGATCTTCGCTCTGTCTTCTTCAAATTTTTCTTGGAGAGCATTCTTCTCTTGTTGCACGACTTGGCGTTGTTGAATAATTTATTCCTATGCTCTCCCTAGGGCCTGGGTGGCCTACGCTTTTTCTTCCTGAGCATGTCGAAGGCATACTTTGAATGTGTCAACAATATTGTAGAGCTAAAGTGATTCATCTCCCACTTCTATTGTTCCTTCTGGTAGAGGTGCAGTAAAGATTGCTTGGCTATACATTTGTTCCTGCTTTGCCTCCTTCTTCTCTATGATTTCCTTTGAAGCATCATTGACTGCTGCAACAATGAAATCAAATTCATCCAATGTGAGGGCAGTTCGCATCTTGGTTATAGGGGTTCTTGGTTTCTTTCTAGCGGAATATTTCAGAGGTGAGACCTTCCTTTTCTTTGATGAGTCTTCTTCGTCCCTAGGAGATGGTACTTCAACTTTCTATTATTTAGTTTTTGTACCTTCTTCATCATCACCTTCTTCATCTGGTGTAATGGAAGTCATCCTTATAGATAGGCTGTTAACATCTTAGACTTCTTCAGTCTTCTTCATTATTTTTTTCTTTCTTTGTCTCACTAGGCCCAAGTGTATCCTGCATAGTTCTGGGGCTGTCGATGTCAGAAATTTCTGCGGGGTCTATTGGAACAAGGAGTTCTACCGACCATTACTTGGTGATCTCTTCCAGGTCTTCTTCTATCAGCTTATAATAGGACTGAAGTTGTTCCTGGTGCTCATCAGTGCATGGGGTTAGGTATATAAAGTGACGGTTCATGCTAAACTTTATCAGAGGTAGAAATATCTATAAATTTTTCTGGGTTATGAGAGGTTCACTCCTTATGGATTCTTTTAGTTGGTTATAGTAAGCATGGAAAATGACATTTGACTACCATAATGTACTGAACTTTGTGGCTAGTGGTTCAAAGGGGTCAAGGTCCGAGAAGGTTGCAACTTTTGGTAGCTCCCATGCAACAAAAGGGATCAGCATCAGGAGCCAGCTAAAATGGAATTCATGCCCCTGATCCTAGGCTTCTCTGCAGTCAATCACTAGTTGATTCACCAGGTACTTCACCTAGTTCATCTGTAGTCCCTCTGCGCACTTTACTGCAAGGTCAACTACAAAGCCAGATACTTTTTTTTTTCGATTCTTGTGTACCAACTTCCCTCTGATCAGTTGGCATGCGAGGTCCACAATTCCACTTTCAATAGAAGCTACCTTGTAGCCTCTCGTTCCTTTTTGAACATCGCCATAGTCTTCTTTGATCTTCTTCACAAGAGCGCGGTTTGCGGTCTTTCTAGGATAACACTCATGGGGATCAGGGCCCTGCATGCTAAGCCTGATGATCCTATTTATTAGCATCGGATCAACAGTTATTTGATGGTCTAACCACAGGTATCCTCCTTGGTAACTTGCTAGTAGAAATTTTACATAAGAATTCACCTTCTAGTATCTACCGAAGTGCGGTATTTTCATAACGTTGAGAAATGTAGACTACGTGAGGTTCATCATCCATTGTTGAGGAATGAGCTTCAAATTGTTTCCCTTAGTTCTCATCAAGTACTTATACGGGGTGAGCATGCTGTAAATTTTACAGTCCCCCAGGTTGAAGTCGCAAAACTTCAACGTTGTAACCTTGTCTTGATCTGCACGATAGGTGCGTACTCCTTTCGATAGATATGTAGTGACTAGGGTGTATTAAAATTATCTAGTGACATTGTCCCTGTTAATCTCACTGCTCAGAGAGGGTATGTAAGCTGGTAGGATGGATGGCACTAACTTTGCATTGGCTATGTCATCCTTATGCTTAGTTATTCTTTCTGCACTAGCTCGACATGTTCCTACTCAAGAAGTCGATGAGGAGGCTTACACTCCTCCCATCGATGATGCTTGGAATCTGGTGGACATTCTTCTTTCTGACATGACTCTCTCAATCATTAAATTGAGAAGGACCTCTATAACAGATTCCTCAAGTGCGGTGAGCTCGTCGGACATACCCAATCGGGAAAGATAATAAGGGTCACGATGATATCAAAATACTGCACTAGGATGAACAATCTGCTTGCAATGATCAATGTAGACAATCACTAGTTCTACAGGCTTCGAATTTTCAATTGGAAAAAGTGTTCTTCGAGCATCGCGTGATGAGCTAAATAGGAAATTCGTCAACGATCTTCTTGCAATGGGTATGAAGCTTCCGTGAACGTCGATCCATCCGTTATGGCATGGTCCAACAATCTAGTGGTGATCCTTTAATGCTTTATGTCTATTCAGAGTGGAAGTCGAATGGTTATATCAGTCCAATGGCTATATTTCTTTGCAACGACGAAGTGCCATATGTCGATGTTCTGATATCCCGACGAAGCTCAATTCCTGTGATTTTTCCTTCTGCAAAGTTTCCTCTGTAATCTTCTATAACTTTTCAATATTGGTTCTCTTCTTACTTAGCCTCCTAGCCTTCTTCCCAGTGAGCTTCATCTCGATCATCCTTTTTTCTTTTTGATTCTTATCTTCTCTCAACATAGTCACTTCGCGATGTTGAGATTCTTTCTTCAGATCCAAGGTTAATACTCCATCATATGGATTAGGTATTTCGGTCTTCTGTGGTTCCTCTAAAGCTCTTATAGCTTCGACATCCAATTCATTGGTTTTCAATAGCTTAGATCTGTTATATTTTTCTTCCATCAAGTAGGCGATCCTTCTAGTTATAAATTCCACAAGTTCTTGCTTCTTCTATTCTAGGGCTTCCTTTTCTTCTTTTCTCCGAATCTGTTCTTCTTCAATCCAGATCTTGCCTAAAAAAGATGGAAATGGGGCATAGTCCTCAATAAATTTAATAACTTCGAAGTATTCCTCTATTGAAGCTCCATGGGTACTCATAGCTATCTGGGTAATCCTGCCACATAAGGTTACCATTTTTCCTTTAA
>ML787429.1:171880-182713 GCA_009831015.1 Picea engelmannii
TATATTGATCATCATTCATACGCAAACAATAAAGGTATCTTAGTGACTGATTGAGCATATTAGAAGGTATTTGAAAATTTCTTTGCATTACATCAGGATTTGATTGAAATAAAGAAAAGAATTGTTTGGGAGCATTCTGTAGTCGTGCTTGTCAGTGAAAGAACTCTCTCTCTCCCTTAGCTAGATGTTCATCGAAAAGAAATGATTGCTTATCATGCTTGATGCACCCTTTGGGTCAGAGTCTTAATTCCATTCATTTCACTTCCATGCACCCCTTTGCGTAAAGAACGGCCACTAAAATCAATGCTGATTAAAATTTATTTAGAACTTTTTCTTTGATAGAATCCTCCACCAACAATAGAATAGGTGTAGTACTTTGGATTAGGCTGTGAGAATAACTCTCCAAATTTGTCAAAACAAACGATAGTAGCCTGAGTTAGGAAGAGTAAATCCAGTTGTCGTATAAGTCTGCATGGGACCCCCCTCTCACACAGGGGTTACGCACGAGGTTGCATTCAGGAGAACTACGGGGACTACCCTCTGTGGTTTAATTGAGTGTGGTGGTAAGATTGTATTATGGGGATCACTTTGAGGTAAATCCACAATTACTGCGTGGAAGCTTCTTAGTTGGTTTCGGGCTTGATACCCTGCCCTTACGTTCAGACCAAACTGTCGACTGTTCCCACCCAGGGGCTGACTGCGAATTGGTAACCTTAGTGGCCATAATATTTAGGTTCTTACACAAGGTGACGGTGACGGGTAGTCTAACTGTACCTGGAGAAGACATTGGTCAAACTCACTCGGGCTCCTTGGAAGGTAAATCCACAATTACTGCGTGGAAGCCTTAGAAAGTAAATCCACAATTACTGCGTGGAAGATTTCACTAGGGTGTAAGTCCGTTAAGCAGGTCGCCATTGTAACTGTTCCACCCTAGCCCCACCCCTTCTAGACTTGATCACGCAATGTTGGATTTCATCACCAACTAGTACGATCATCGAAAGAAGGCCTTGTTTTCTTGGTTGTGATTCTTAGATTTTTTAGCGTGTGTTGTTTCTTTTTGCTAGTTGGCCATAGATATCTTTTGTAGACTCTTTTCTTATGCCAACATTGACCCTCCACAACACTCACGGAGGCTATAGGGACTTCCTCCAGAAAATATGGAAGGAGACATCCCTCGTTCTACGGAACAATCTCCCCAACAGGGCGAGGTTCAAAACACTACAACTTCTCAAGAAGAAGTTCCTGTATCTTTGGAAAATTTTAGAATTGTCTCGGATTCCCCGGAAGCTTATCATATTCCGGAGGGATATGAACGATAGATCCTCCACCTAAATTCCGCAGGAGAATTTGTTGTCATAAACCCTTCCGCTGCCCTGGCCGGGTCTCCTCAAAACCCTTTACCCGATGACCCTTTTTATATTGAGAACATCATTCGGAGTCCACCACACTTGGTGCAAGAGCGTTATGGAACAGGAGAAGGGGATGACGCATCCTCCTCCTACACTGTACCCCCAAATTACTTCATTGGTACTACCACTTTCACGGCCACACCAACCGTTTCTCTGAACACACCACCCATTGGCCCGAGATCTACTATTCCCCTCCAAACGGCTCAGTCCACGATGGTCCCTCACATCCCGACCATTCCCACCGGCAATCCGGTGGTCACCCAAGCCCCGATTGGTACGCCTATAACACCAAGACCAAATCTCCCTTTTGGATTTAGGGCACTGAACGCATATGCCACTACCACTGCCCAAACCACTGCTCAAATCATACTGGGAAATTCCATACCTATCCAACAACCCGAAGGGATGGTCTTTGGTGGTCTTAACCCAATTGGAAACACTGTTCAATCTTTCACATCTGGCCCTCAAATCCTGGGAACTCTACCTCAAACTGGGGGGCACCCTCCCATCGGAGGAAAAATTCCATTCAGGGGAAACCCTCATGCTGGGGGGCAACTTCAAGTCGGAGTCCACCATCAACCACAAGGACAAACTCTGTCCGTTGCACCCAATCCATGGAGCATCCCCTTTCAAGGAAATCTGCATGTCTCCATGGGACAAACTGTGCCTGCCACATCCAACCCATGGAATGTTCCTTTCCAAGGAAACCCACACTTCCCGATAGGACAAAATTTACAGACTCCACAACAACCTCCTTATGGAAAAATGCCCAACCCATCCCATAACCCTCAAAACCCATCCGGTTACCCTCCCCTCACACAAACTTTTCAAAACAATTCAAATCCTTTGTACCTTGGCCAAAACCAACCCAACATGAGAGGACCCACGAGTTATAATTATCCACATAACCCAGTATTGGGCCCCACTAGTGTTCCTCTGCCGCACTAGCATTACCCACAGGTTAACCGACAACTACCCTTTCTAGCCACCCTAGACCTTCCAGATTTTTCTCGGTTAATGAATGATCCCATTTATCATTCTTCAGGTTGGCCAGCTATTCCCACAAAGCTTCCTTCTGATATCCCAAAATTCGATGGAAAATCCGGAGAAGACCTGAACAACCACGTAATGACATTCCATTTGTGGTGCTCATCAAACTCCCTCATGGACGATTCGATTCGTTTGCGTCTTTTCCAAAGGACACTTACGGGTTCCGCCGCGAAATGGTATATTGAATTACCACATGCATCTTTTTACGATTTCAACTCTCTCGCCATGTCCTTCCTCACACACTTCCAACTGCCCATCCGATATGAGACGGGTACTGAAATATTAACCTCTCTTCATCAGACAACTTCCATACACATCTCCGATCATATCCATGAATGGAGAAGACGACGAAGGCTAATTAAAGCAGTCATCCCTGACCAATTATTAGCAGAATGGTTCACGAAATCTTTACTACCCCAGATCGCTCGTGATGTTTCCATGGGTGGCGTAGTCAACAAGGAAGAAGCCATCGCCCGAGCTCAGTACTTAGACTTAGTCTATTTGCAATCCGGTACTCTGTATGAGTTGATACCAAATGCTACCCATCCCAATAACGATCCATCCAAACCATCGACCTCTTCGCATGCCGATGGAGTTATTGGCTCCGTCAAAACTCAATCTACCACTCAGTCTACTGGAACAATCCAACGGCCCATTGCCATGACTGCCCCCAGTTCAACTGCATCCTCTTCTACCCCCCCCACACAAACTCAAGTCTCTGATGTGAATGTGGTCCAATCAACCTCGTCACAACAACCCAGGGGCAAGAAGAAAGCGAGAAACAAAACAAAGAAGAACAATAACAATGAACAACCCAAGACTCAACCACAAACCCCTGCTGCTGGAAAACAACCACAGCAAAAACCGAAATTCCCATGTCTCATTTGCGGTGACGATCACTACACTCGAGACTGCCCACATCGCAATGAAGTGGCTAAAATTTTTAAGGGAAATTCACAACCCGCCGTGCTCACTCAACCTTTTCTGCAGCAACAATCTTTGGTTGCACAAACCCCCACGTCGGGGGGCAGCTCCAACCAACCTCATGATGAGGCATCGACAAGCGCACACATTTATATGTTCAATGGGGTTAACCTAACCACTCGTTCTGTGACATACAACACACCAGTTAAACCCGATAAGTCGAAGGCCACTAACGGTTCTTCGCCAGATCCTTTACCATCTATTGTCAATCCTCCGTCTATTAGCCCTCCATCCGAGCCACTTCAGATTGAGAAACCTTCTTTTGAATCCATCCTACGCCCTCCTAAGAGCACCATTCGAAAATCCACTTTCAATCCTAATTCATGAGCTGCCCAAAACTACAATATTGTAGAAGATTTGGCCCAAGCTCAATGTGCCATGTCCGCATTGGAAGTGTTACAACACTGTCCTAACCAACGTAGGATGCTCTTAGCTGCTATTGGCACTTTCAATCCCGAGTCATCCAATCACATCATGTTTAACTTGGAAAACGATCAACCACAACTCTCCCACCAGCTAGCCTTCCAAATTGACGTTGTTGTTTATAATCAACAAATCCATCGAACCATTTTGGATGAGGGAGCCTCCACCTGTGTCATGTCTCTATCCTATTGGAAAGGTTTGAAGTCACCTACCCTTAACAAATCCCCTACGATGTTACGTGCTTTCGATGGACGAGGTTTCCATCCTCACGGATTATTGCAATCCATTGTCGTTCAATTGGGCATCAAAACTGTTACCATTGATGTCGAAGTGGTCGATGCTCCCCTCGATTACAATCTATTACTCGGAAGAAGTTGGTTCTACGCTATGACTGTCATTGCCTCGTCGGTGTTTCGATGTGTACAATTCCCTCATCAAGGCAAAATTGTCACCATCGATCAACTTGATTTCTGTACACCCGACGCCCGCATCCCTGCCACTAACAATATTCCTTTCCTAGGAGACCACATGGTTACGTATGAAAGCGTTGGTGTTGGCTTGTTGAAATATTCTAGCCTCATGGGTACCTTCCCTACACCACTTCCACCTACTACACCTCATATTGCCACCGTCAATATGATCTCGACTTTGCCTTATCAATCCTTGGAATCATCTAACCCTTGGATTGTGCCTAGTCCTTTGGAATTCAATGGACTCAGTGACACCATGCCACTCAGCCCAGCCGAGGCCGCATACATAGCTATCCAATCTACCTCTCCCTCTTCGAACACTTCACATTCTTTGGCACCTGACACTTACTCGGTGCCCTCGTGGTTGAATTCCCTATCATCTGTCGTTGATTACATTTCCCACATCTTCCCTTTAGATGAATCTATCATGGAAATGCTTAGCATTGACAATCTGCCCTGGGATGACAACCACCACCGATCCTTATTTCTTCCACCTTTGGATAAGGTCCAAGACATACAATCTGTCTTCCCACCCGATGTTACCAATGCTTCACAATCCCCTATCCTCACCCAAGATACTTTCTCTGAGGGAAACATGGGTAACATCTCTACAACAATCACAATTGACATTTCAGTCAAGGAAGGTGTCGTGGAAAACATCAACCTTGGTGTTAATTGCGCACCTGACGAAGTGGTCTCTTACACCACTTTATTCAAGGAATTCCATGATGTATTCGCATGGAGCTATGAGGAAATGCCAGGAATCGATCCTTTGATCTTCATACACGAAATCAAAACTTACCCTTACGCAAAATCGGTTCGACAGAAACTCCACCCGGTTCACCCCAAGAAACTAGTAGCTATAAAGGCAGAAGTTGAAAAAATTCTAAAATCTGGCTTTATCTACCCTGTCCTGTTGACGGAATGGGTCTCTAACCTTGTTTCGGTCGCTAAGAAACAAGGGACCATCCGTGTCTGCGTAGATTATCGTGATCTTAACCAAGCTTGTCCCAAGGACAATTACCCTACACCCTTTATCGATCAAATCATCGATAATTGTGCGGGAAGCGTGATCTTCTCTTTCATGGATGGCTTTTCTGGATACAACCAGATTGAAATATTACCTGCTGATCAACATAAGACAACCTTTATCTGCCCTTGGGGAAATTTTGCATACCGAAAGCTACCTTTTGGCCTTAAAAACGCTGGTGCCACTTTCCAGCGAGCCATGTCATACGCTTTCCACGACATCAAGCATATCGCGGAACCATACCTCAATGATTTACCCGCCCATTCATCCAATCAACCCGATCACATCGATCACTTGCAGACAATTTTTCTTCGATGTCGTTTCTATCGTATTCTCCTGAACCCACATAAATGCATCTTTGCTGTCGAATCCGACCGACTCCTTGGTTTAATCGTCTCCAAAGACGGGATTAGGGTGGACCCCCTGAAGATCAAGGCCATTCTAGCCATACCCCCACCCACCAACTTAACCCAACTTCAAAGTTTGCAAGGCAAAGCAAACTTTCTCCATCGTTTCATCTGCAATTACACCGAGATCACTAAAGGATTTATGCGACTACTGCAAAAGAATGTCCCTTTCATCTGGGATGACACTGCCCAATGGTCATTCGACGCTCTCAAGCACGCTTTGACCCACACTCCTTTGTTACATCCTCCCGATTATACCAAGGATTATATCCTTTACTTGGCTGCTTCTACTTCCACCATCGCGATGGTGTTAGTTCAAGAAGACTCTAACGGCGAAGAACACATGATTTATTATCTGAGAAAGAGTTTATCTGGACCCGAACTCAGATATTCGCATGTCGAGAAACTGGCTATGGAAGCTTTCATTGCTGTCCAACGATTCCGCCACTACATCTTATTACGCACCACCACGGTAATTGCAGACTCCAACCCCATGTACCACGTCTTGACACGACAAGTACTTGGGGGAAAATACTCAAAGTGGATCGTTATTCTTTAAGAATTCGATCTTGAGTTTACCAAGGCCAAGGCCAAAAAATACCTGGTGTTTGTCGAGCTCATCTGTGCTCTCCCAAGTGCCGATGAAAATAATGAACCTAGAGACCCTCTTCCTGATGAGTCTCTCTTCCTCATCAGCACCTCTGACCCTTGGTATGGATACATTATCCTTTACCTTAAAACCCAACGTTTTCAGCCCAACATCTCTCGAGAAGAGTGTCGACGCATACGTCACCACTCTCGCCATTACCTAATCCTCAGCGACACTTTGTACCGTTGTTGTATTGACACCGTTCTTCGGCGATGTCTAATTCACAAAGAGGCTGAACGCGTTTTGAATGATTGTCATCTTGGCGCTTGTGGTGGTCACCCCTCCGGGATGGCCACAGCCCAAAAAATCCTACGTGCCGGCTACTTTTGGCCCTCTATCTTCAAAGACTGCATCGAGGCTGTCAAAAAATGCCCACCCTGCCAAATATTCAACAAGAAGGTACGAACCCACCCTACTGCGCTGCATCCCATTATCGCCATCGGCCCCTTTTCCAAATGGGGTATCGATTTCATGCAGTGTAAGCCTACCTCAGCCGGGGGAACGATTACATCATCGCCGCCGTCGATTATTTCACAAAATGGGCTGAGGCTATGCCTACCTTCCTGAACGATGGTCGTACCGCAACTCTTTTCCTCTTCAATCACATAATCACTTGTTTTGGTATACCACATGCCATCGTCACCGACCATGGTGCACACTTCAAAAACTAGATGATGAGAGAATTACATGTCAAATTGGGTTTTCATCATGAAAACTCATCCCCTTACTATCCTCAAGCAAATGGACAAGTTGAAGCTATCAACAAAGTCCTAAAAACCATGATCCAATGCATGGTGGGGGAAAACAAGACATCGTGGCATTTACAACTGTTTTCCACTCTCTGGGCCTATCGCACGTCTGTGAAAACCTCAACCAGATTCACTCCTTTCCAGTTGGTCTATGGCATTGAGGCCGTCCTACCCATCGAGTGAGAAATTCCGTCACTCAAATTGAAAGTAGAACTCCTACCCCATACTTCTGCGGAAGAAGAACGATTCTTGTACCTATCCAAACTAGACGAGACACACCGTGATGCTACTCTTGTTAATGAGGCACATCAGAAATGGATCAAGAGTCAATACGACAAATCTGTCCAACCTTGAGCCTTTGCAGAAGGAGACTTAGTCCTCGTTTATGACCAAGCACATGATAAATTGGGAATAGGAAAGTTAGAACCTATGTGGCACGGTCCTTACATCGTGAAGAATTTTTTACACAAAGGTGCTTACGAACTAGTAGATTATGATGGAATTTCCTTAGGAGAGCCCCGAAATGGGCTTTACCTCAAAAAGTACTATGCCTAGATCACCTAGCATATGTACATTGTACACTAGTGTATTTTTAGTTTGGTGTGCCTTTTCTTTCGCGTGCTCGAGTCTTCACCGTTGCCACTCATGACTGTGCCTATGTTTTCATGCGCAGATGACGTCTACCTTTCCTATCTTTTTTGGGTTCGCAGATGGTGCCAGCCGACATACCCGGAACATTTCCTTGGCAGCATGGGTTATTTATCAGTTTGACGAGGTGGTGAGTTCAGAAGGCATCTGCTTAGGACTAGCAACCAACAATATGGTAGAATATCACGCTGTCATTGGACTGTTAACCCATGCCTCCTCTCTAGGTATCTCTTGCATCATCATTTACTTAGACTCCCAACTCGTGGTTTACCAACTCAACCGCATTTACGCTATCCGTAGTCCTATCCTGCTACGTCTACACTTGCAAGTTCACCGTCTCGAACGAATGTTTGATTACATTGAGTATAGACACATTCCAAGAGGACTTAATAGTGTTTCAGATTTGTTAGCCAATTATATCATGGATCGGTATTTAGCCCATAGATAAGATTTAAGGAAAGAAAAAACTGTACATTACATGTAAATAAAACACATCAAAGACATCATCATGTACAAACCATTGGCATCATAAAACTTGAAACTGTATATATATATATATATGGCATGGCTGAAATGTTTTACATTACATCAAAAAGTTTGTAAGAGAACAAAATTTTGGGCTCATCCACCCACACAACTTCGCCAGACAAGGCGTACAAAAAACTTGATCTCAGGGAAACTCTAATCTCCCCGCGCTACATTATGCTGAGTGTAATATAACACTGTGCATACTACGCGTCTCAACAGAGAATTGAGATTCTCTGGCACCCCTACAGTGTGTTGCTGCAAATGCAAAGGCACGTCCCCCCTCCGCAGAGGAGGGATACCCATCATCAGGCCCTGAAGGTTCCTCTCAACCTCCCGAAGGCCCATCACTAGTACTGCTCGGTCTGCCACAACTGGGGCGCCGCCACGATGTCCTGGCACTGGTATGTCCGCTGGGTGCACTGCTCCCTTGTCTGCACATTAAAGGCAAAACATCTGTTAAACACTCTCTTACATACCCAAAAAAATATACATATACATCAAAAAACATAAAAAATAAACTGACGACAAGATACGACTTAGTCTCTTACCTGAATCATCCCAATCCTCTCCCTCGGGCAGGATCAAATCCATGCTCCCGCGGAAGTCCACATCAGCATATGGGAAGTCCTCGATCTAGAGGAATTGTCGCCTCAACCAGGCAAAGAAATCACCAGTGAAAAGGAACTATGACTCTGAAACCAACCTAGGGGATAGGCTAGTCCACCTCTCCATCCGAGGCTCATCCACTGGTTGCACTGCCAGCGCAATTTGAGGCTACATCTGAGGGATGCACTCAAAGAAAAACGAGACTAGGAAAGAACCATAGCCAAACTGCTTTTGGCCGTTCCTGCACCGAGAAATTTGTTCCTTCACATTTCAAAGGAACGTCGCACTCCAGTTGAATAGTGTGGGCTCTAAACACTGGACGCCATAAGCCACTTGTGACCTCGAAGCCAAATGAGCACTAGTACTACCAGTCGCACTAGTGATAGCAAACAATATGGATCGAAGAGCCAGATCCCGGACGTCTTTGATAGGGATCCTGCCCCCTACCAATCGTGCCCCCGAGACACAATGACGTGCCAAATACACGTCCACCTGCTCTGGCAAGGTCCTCTACCCTGTGAAAGCTATAGGAACCCCTCTTTTTGAGAGGCTGGTCAGAAAATACACATCTTCCAACTCGATAGTCAGGAGCTGTGCATCGATACGGAATCTCTGTTCATTGATGTCCCAAATACCAATGATATGCTCAAGCAATAGAACTTCACTCTTCATTTTTTACAGTTTGAAGAACTTGAGTAACCTGCAGGCCCTCAAAGCAGCCCACGTATGGGGACTCCATAAAGCATCTATATCATCCATTTCATGTTCCCGCTCTTTCCACTCGATCATGGTTGCTGAATATGTCTACAAAACAAAAATTCAAAATTTCCATCATTACCCACGTCTTTGTCATTTCGGCAAAATTCAAAAAGAATTTTAAGACATGAAAATGAATTCCCATGATGTCTAAAAGTATTCAATCATCATTTTAGACACCCATGCCCTTTAAAACTTGTTAAACAACGATTAAAACGTGACAAAAAATAAAAACGTTTTGAGGGGGTGCGTGGGCCCATGAGGGAAGTTTTTAAGAATTTCTTTGGTCGAAATGGTCGACCCAATCAATGGTTGAGGTGTGGGCATCTTATTAACCATTTCCCAATGCAAATTCGTGAATAATTTCCCCCATTTTATTAACTTTTATAAGGAGGACGATTTGGTCCAAAATGGTCAACCTAGGGCTTCATGTTTTAAACTAATGATGCTATTAAAATCAACTTGGAACCATACAATTGAAAGAGAAACGAACGAACATCTACCTGGTTTGAACGGTGTGCAAAATGATCAACCGTAGCTTCGGCAGTGAAGAAAAAAAGTTTGACTCCAGTTGAGATTCTCCAATACTCCACAAAATCCTTGCAAATGAAATGGTAAATGAAGTTTTTTCAAGTCAATCTATATTTATAAAATTTCATTTTCATAAACTATGGTTATTTTGGGTTTTTCTACTGGTGAAAATGACTTCACTAATCCCTGGTTTCTAGTTTCTGTCATCGTAGGTTGTTGGCAATCCTGATGCATCTTACACCTTGTCATATTTATGAGCATAATATTAGTTCATTCTCAAGCTCGCCAATATGAGAACGCAACCGGGTAAACTTTTATCTCTTTTTTGGACCCGTATGAATCCAATCACATGAAAAAGGAACCCCCCTGGAGTCTCCTTTAAACCCTTTTCAGACTCTCTAAATATGAAAAGATTGTCGAGTGACCTTGCTTCCTTTCACACTCGTTAAGAGGTTAGAAAGGGTGTCTTTCGAGCGATAGTTTAAACCTTTTTCGGTCTCGATTGACTACTGTACGAAAAAGGAACTGAGAGAGTTCCCTTTTAAGTGTTTTTCCAAACTCTATAATCCCGAAAAACCTTCGAGTTTTCTGTC
>ML787429.1:198781-212336 GCA_009831015.1 Picea engelmannii
AAGAAAACTACAAAAAGTCCCTTTTTCGTAAAGTTTAGTCTTCCAAGTCCGAAAAAGTATAAAATAATCCAGGAGAGAACTCTTCTAGCGAATACAGATGTACTCCTAGAGCATGCATTTTTCATATTTAGTCTAATGAGGCCAAAAAAGGGGTAAAATACCACTCAAAAGATGCCCTTTAAAACCTTCTAATGAGTGTGAAAGGAAACAAGTTCGCTTGGAAATATTTTTGTTTTTAATAGGGTTTCTAAAAGAGCTTAAAAATGTCCCTTTAGAATTTGTTTTTGAATTTTTTAAAGTTTTTCCTAAAAAAACGATAAAAATAATACATCATCTTAGTTCCATGTTCCGTATGAATGTCCATGGTTGCACAAAATCAAACAAAAGTATTAATATCACTCGGAACTATACAAAAGTGGTTAATCATATGAAAATAATATGCCAAAGAATATTCTCTTAGGTCAAAAAGGGGCAGAACTCATTCATTTTTACCATTTTACCATTTAACCACTTGGAGATGGAGAAATAGTCTATTTGTGCTGAATTTTCAAGTGTTGATTCCAGACGATCCAGGAAACCAAATTGACCCAGGTGGATATCAGTGGCCACCCACCTTTTCCAACTGGCTTAGAATAGTTTTCTGGCAATTTTGGTAATTTACTATTTTTAGCAATTTTTAACTTCTGGGGGTATTTAGAAGGCCCAAATGAAGTTTTTTTTGGATTGAGATTCTAAATGATATTCAAAGGATTTAATTTATCCCTCAAATCGAATCTCATCGACAATACCTTTCCAACAAGCTATCGTTCTCCCAAAACAAAGATCGTATGCAAAAGTTACAACCCCGAGAAGTTGATGTACTAACTTACCCAAACGTGGACCACATGACTTTTGGCGCTTCATCTCCTAGGGTTAGGTTTTTTGGATGTCTAGGGTTTGTGACATTCCAGTTTATTGTAAAAATGTCTTCAAATCTTGATTATAATCATCTACTTGTGAATGAGCGTAGTCGTCACATCTCTTCTCAGAGATAAGCCGCCACCATTCCAGCAAGCTTGTTATCCGCTACATTTTACAGTTTCATCTTATTTCCTTATTGAATAGAAAACCAATTTTAGTGTATCTCTATTATTATGTGTTAATAATATTTTAATAAACTGTATTCATTTTTTTCTGCTCATAAAATCTAGATCAATGGTATTAGAGCGGTCTGCTCCTTGTCGTCTTAATGCATGTCCCTAACGAGGTCAGGGTACAAACAATTGGGTCTTGAGCTTGTTTCTCTTGAGGAAAAAATATCTCACACGCCCAAGAAACCTCTCATGGAAAGAGAAAATAAAGATGATGGGACAAGATATCCTTTCAGAATTTTGCTTGAGGAAGCCCTCATGCAACGGAGGTATGAGATGATGGATAGTTTCATGCAAATCCTTCGGTGAATACCAACAGGTGATGCATCTTCCTCGAGCAGAGGTGCCACCCCATTCAAGGTACAAATAAACTTTGATATTCCTATATTTGAATTTCATATAGACGTAGATGTTGTAGGCAAGTGGTTGAATCTACTAGAAGGGTATTTTTATGTCCATAACTTTTTGAATAGAGAATAGATTACTTTTGTGCACCTCAAAGATGTTTCCCATGTCAAAGATTGGTGGGAAACTTTCTATGAGCAAAAGGAAACAGAGGAACCCTCATTATTTATAGTCACAGCCAACTGGGAATCCTTCATGGATGCTATTAAGGAAAAATACTACCCTGTCAGAAGTTATGACGACTTGTATACCAAATGGACCACACTGCGGCAAGAAAGAGACCAAGCAGTGCCAGAGTTCGCAAATATATTCCATACCTTGCGAACCAAGTCGGGTATCAAATATTCAGAGCGACATCTGGTGCTCAAGTATTGTGGTGCTCCACATATATATATGTACAAACCAAAATGGAATTTATGGACATATGATCCTTGGGCGCGGCCTACCGATATGTTGTCAAAATCGAGCAAAATCTCAAACAAAAGACATGGAAATTTGGGCCTGGGAACCCCTCACATCAAAATCCAGGAAAGGGAGGCCCCAACCCACATAACAAAGTACAGAGAAAATATGGATTGTATCAAGAAAACCAGTCCAAGCCACAAGAAAATAAGGACACTGGAAAGATGAAGAAAGATATTGGGAAGTGGTGCGAATTCCATAAGAGCCCTTGGCATAGCACTATTGATTGTCATTCAAAGTAGTCATTGGTGGTTGAAGTGAAATCCTATGAATCATATGTAGGCTCTGACTCTGAGTCAAAACTAGAAAGGGGAATACAGATCATTGATGTGGAACCTAGTGCCATTGTTTCTACCACCAAGCTCCAGCCTGGCGAACTAGACAAGCTATAGTAAAATTGGTTTTCTATTCAATAAGGAAATAAGCCGAAACTGTAAAATGCAGCGGATAACAAGCTTGTTGGAATGGTGGTGGCTTATCTTTGAGAAGAGATGTGATGGTTGCACTCATTTACAAGAAGGTGATTACAATGAGGCTTTGAAGGCCTTTTTACAATACACTGGAATTTCAAAAACCCTAGACATCCAAAAAACCTAACCCTAGGAGAGGAAGCACCAAAAGTCATGTGGGCCCCATTTGGGTAAGTTAGTACATCAACTTCCCAGGGTCGTAACTTTTTCATACGATCTCCGTTTGGTGCACACGATAGATCGTTGGAAAGGTATCAATGAGGAGATTCATTTTGGGTGCTGAATCAAATCATTTGACAATAATTTTGAAGCTTGATTAAAAAAAACCTTCATTTAGGCCCTCAAAATGGCCTTGGAAGTTAAAAACTGCCAAAAATAATAAATTACCAAAATTGTCAGAAAACTATTTTGAGCTAGTTGGAAAAGGTGGGTGGCCATATATATCCACCTGGATAAATCCTCCCTCCTTATGAATAAATGGTCTCCATGCATTGATTTATCCCATCAGACGAGGAAATTTTTGTTGAATTTGGCCTCAGGTGAGCGACTTGCCTTGGTGTAGGAGTTTCCATGTTTTGATGACTCGATAAAGCTAGTTCCTTTGTTGTCGAGTAACCTTGATCTTTGTGTCCAAAATATGATCATTGGATGCCTGTTGCATGAATTCAGGGTTGAGATCTATTGGTGTCAACTTCTCTTCTATATCTAAGGTGTCCAATAATGGTGGGAAATATGGTCGAAGGAGAGCCACATTGAAGACTGGGTGCAGGCCAAGGAAAAGGGGAATGTTGAACTCAAATGAATTTTCACTCATGGCCTTGGTGATGGTGTATGACCCATAATGGAGTGGGTGAATATTCCTATGGGGCTCTGTAATTCGTTCTTTCTACAAGTGCAACCAAACTTTGTGGCCCACCTGAAACTTATGTGGCACCCAATGTTGATCATGGCACTGCTTGTACTTGGCATTAGACTTTTGTAGAATATCCTGAACTTGTTGGTGGATGTGTTGGATCCACTCAATGAACTAGGTGGCTTTTTCAACTTCTGGTGGAGTAGGGGATGAGTCGGTCGAGGTGGTCGCCAGGGGTAGTGCAACATCCATGGGGCCCACTGGTTGGAGTCTCAACCCCACCTGAAAGGGGATGTTGCCAGTTGATCTATGTAGGGCTCAACTGTAGCTATGTTGGAGATATGGAAGACTCTCATCCCATGTGTAGGGGTGTTTTGAATTGTACATGCACAGGATATGTACGATCATCCGATTGTCGACCTTAGTTTGGCCATCTGTCTAGGGGTGGAAGGCAGTGGATTTGGTGAGCTTGGTATCCAGTAGTGACTAGAGGCTTGACCAAAATGTGTTGAGGAATTGACTATCATAGTCTAAGATAATGGTTTGTGGGACCCCAAAATGTACCCATACTCGTTCAAAGAAGAGCTTGGCAGTGGATTTTGCTGTGATGTTCTTCTTGCAGGCAGCTAGAATCGTTATCTTGGAAAAGCAATCAACAACCACAAAAACATAGTCTTTTCCCCTCTTGGTGGATGGGAATCCCAACATGTAGTCCATTGAGATGGATTCCTATTGACTGTTAGGAGTAGGAAGAGAGGTGTATAGGCCCTGTTTATTTTTGGTTGGTTTGGAAATAGTGTAGGTGGTGCGGGACTTGATATACTTGTAGACATCCTGTCGACATTTCGGCCAGTAAAAATGTTTCTACAACACTGCCACTATATTTTCAATGCCAAAGTGTCCTACCACTCGACTGTAGTGAGCTTCCCAAATCAACTTTGCACAATCGCTTGATGGAACGCAAAGATGGCCCAAATGGCACAACATCCCTTCGTGAATATGGAAATTAGCGACCACTAAGTTGGCACCCAACATTTGGTAGGTGGTGGAGAAATCAGGGTCTGTCTCGTAGAGGTGAGGCCATACAAAGGTCTCATGGCCACAAGATTATAGCACCGTGGTGAGTGTCGCGACTGGAGGTCGACTGAGGCAATAAACAACTCAATTGGTAATCCATGTTTTATACTTGATGTTGAGGTAGAATTGTTGTAAGTTTGTGGATGAATTTTTATGGCAGTCATTCTGCAATTTTCCTTGGGTCTGCATGAACTGTAGTGTATTGTGATTAGTGTGGATGATTCTCTCCTTCCCAAGAATGTAATATCTCCACTGGAGGTAGGCTTGCACAATGGAGTACATTTCTTTGTCGTATGTAGGGTACTTATGGACAACATTTGATAGTGTCTCACTTTGATATTCCACAGGATGGCCGTGTTGAGTGAGAACGATGCCCACAACATAGTCTGAACCATCTATCTTGATCTCGAAGGGATGTTGTAGGTCTGGTAATGGAAGTACTAGGGATGAGCACAAACAATTCTTCAAGTCCTCAAAGTATTATTTTTGGGATAGGCCCCGCACATATTTTTCCTTACCACCACCTCTGCTTACTTGGATGAGGGCCCATGCGATATGAGAGAATCCCAACACGAACCTACAATAGAAATTGGCAAGGCCCAAGAATATTTGAAGTTCAGTGAGTGTGGTTGGGGATGGCTAGTCACGGATGACTTGGATATTGGTTGGATCCACATGCACACCATGCTGATCAACAATGTAGCCTAAGTAATGGACCATGTCCATGTCGAAGGAGCATTTTTCCAAGTTTGCATATAGATTGTGTTGTCGGAGGGTGTGCAGAACCTGTTGAATATGCTACAAGTGTTCTTCCTAAGTATTGTTGTAGATGAGGATGTCATCCAGGTACACCACTACAAAAGTATTGGTTAAAGGTCGTAGGATATCATCCATCATCCTCATAAAAGTTGTTGGAGAATTTTTCAAACCAAAGGGCATGACCAACTATTCAAAAAGACCTTCTTTTGAATTGAAGGCGGTCTTCCATACATCTGTCTATTCTATTGGGACCTGGTGGTAGACAGAATTCAAATCAATCTTACTGAAGTATTTGACCCCCATGAGCTAATCAAGGAGCGTCGATTCAAGGAATTGGGTACAAGTTTTGGACTGTGATTTTATTTATGGCACGATAATCAATGCAAAGTCATCAGGTCCCATATTTCTTCTACACCAACATGATTGGGCTCCCACAAGGCGATGAGCTGGGCCAGATGTGCCCCTTGTGGTGCAATTCTTGGATCTACCTCTTGATCTCCTTGTTTTCTAACAGAGAGTGGCGGTAAACTGGCCCATTGGGTAGTGGTGCGCCTAGGTTCAGATTGATGGGATGCTTGACATGGAAGTGTAGAGGTACCCCGGTAGGTGAAGAGAAGACATCTGAGTATTCTTCCTCGACCTTATCCACTTTCTTCTATTGTGTGGAGAGATCAACCATCGGGGCCCTGGATGTGGCTGCGATCTTTCGCTCACTTTGAGAGAGAATCACAAAGAAGAAAAAATTCCCAGTCTAAGATATGACCTTCCTGTGTTGCTTGGTAGAGATCAATTAAATAGCACTAGGAGGAACTGCCTCAGATATCCTATATAATTTCCTGTTCAAAGTAATAATAACACTACGAAACCTAGACTCATATACAACATGATGTTTCCATAAATAAGGTTGGCCCAAAATAACAATACAAAATTCAAGAGGAGCAACATCACACAATACCTCATCTTTGAAGGGCTTGATGTCGTACAACAATTGACACTATTGGTTGACGTGAAGATTGCTTCCTTGGCAGAGCCATATAACGGTGTAGGGTTGTGGGTGCGACGTTGTTGGTAGGGCCAACCGCTTGATGACCTCTGCTGAGATGAGGTTCTTCTAGCTACAACTATCAACGATGAAGTGAAATAGAGTGCCTTTCACCCACATCTATGAATGGAAGAGGTGCTCACCTTCTTCTATCTTGTCTGGTTCGCCAGGCTGGAGCTTGGTGGTAGAAACAATGGCACTAGGTTCCGCATCAATGATATGTATTTACCTTTATAGTTTTGACTTAGATTCAGAACCTACATCTAATTCAGAGGCTTTCACTTCAACCACCAATGACTACTTTAAACGACAATCAATAGTGTTATGCCAAGGGCTCTTATGGAAGTCGCACCACTTCCCGATATCTTTCTTCGTCTTTCCAGTGTCCTCATTTGCTTGTGGGTTGGACTGGTTGTCTTGATACAGTCCATATTTTATCTATCTATTTTTATGTGGGTTGGGGCCTCCCTTTCCTATATTTTGATTTGAGGGGTTCCCAGGCCAAAATTTCCATGTCTTTTGTTTAAGCTTCTACTCGATTTTGATGACATATCGGTAGGCCACGCCTAAGGATGATATGTCCATAAATTCCATTTCGGTTTGTATATATCTATGTGGAGAACCACAATACTTGAGCACTAGATTTCACCTCTGAATATTTGATACCCGACTTGGTTCGCAAGGTATGGAATATATTTGTGAACTCTCTCACCGCTTAGTCTCTTTCTTGCCACAATGTGGTCCATTTGGTAACCAATCATCATAACTTCCGACAGGGTAGTATTTTTCCTTAATAGAATCCATGAAGGATTCCCAGGTGGATGTGACTATAAATAATGAGGGTTCCTCTATTTCCTTTTGCTCACAGAAAGTTTCCCACCAATCTTTGACATGGGGAACATCTTTGAGGTGCACAAAAGTAATCTATTCTCTATTCGAAAAGTTATGGACATTAAAATACCCTTCTAGTAGATTCAACCACTTTCCTACAACATCTATGTCTATATGACCTTCAAATATAGGAATATCAAAGTTTATTTGTACCTTGAATGGGGTGGCGCCTCCGCTCGGGGAAGATACATCACCTATTGGTAGTCGTTGAAGGATTTGCATGAAACTATCCATCATCTCGTTCCTCTGTTGCATGAGGGCTTCCTCAAGAAAAATTCTGAAATGATATCTTGTCCCATCATATTTATTTTCTCCTTCCATGAGAGGTTGCTTGGGCATGTGAGATATTTTTTCCTCAAGAGAAACAAGCTCGAGACTCAATTGTTTGTACCCTGACCTCGTTAGGGACATGCATTAAGACGACAAGGAGAAGACCGCTCTGATACCATTGATCCATATTTTATGAGCAGAAAAAAATGAATACAATTTATTAAAATATTACTAACACATAATAACAAAGATACACTAAAATTGGTTTTCTATTCAATAAGGAAATAAGCTGAAACTGTAAAATGCAGCGGATAACAAGCTTGCTGGAATGGTGGCGGCTTATCTCTGAGAAGAGATGTGACGACTGTGCTCATTCACAAGTAGATGATTATAATCAAGATTTGAAGACATTTTTACAATAAAATAGAATGTCACAAACCCTAGACATCCAAAAAATCTAACCCTAGGAGATGAAGCACCAAAAGTCATGTGGTCCACGTTTGGGTAAGTTAGTACATCAACTTCTCGGGGTCGTAACGTTTGCATACGATCTCCATTTGGGGCGCACAATAGCTTGTTGGAAAGGTATCATCGATGAGATTCAATTTGAGGGCTCAATTAAATCCTTTGAATATAATTTAGAATCTCAATCCCAAAAAACCTTCATTTGGGCCCTCTAAATGCCCCCAGAATTTAAAAACTGCTAAAAATAGTAAATTACCAAAATTGCCAGAAAACTATTCTAAGCCAGTTGGAAAAGGTGGGTGGACACCGATATCCACCTGGATCAATTTGGTTTCCTAGATCATCTGGAATCAACACTTGAAAATTCAGCACAAATAGACTATTTCTCCAACTCCAAGTGGTTAAATGGTAAAATGGTAAAAATGAATGAGTTCTGCCCCTTTTTGACCTAAAAGAATATTCTTTGGCATATTATTTTCATATGATTAAACACTTTTGTATAGTTCCAAGTGATATTAATACTTTTGTTTGATTTTTTGCAACCTTGGACATTCATACGGAACATGGAACTAAGGTGATGTATTATTTTTATCATTTTTTGAGGAAAAAACTTTTAAAAATTCAAAAACAAATTCTAAAGGGACGTTTTTAAGCTCTTTTAGAAACCCTATTAAAAACAAAAATATTTCCAAGCGAACTTGCTTCCTTTCACACTCATTAGAAGGTTTTAAAGGGCATCTTTTGAGTGGTAGTTTACCCCTTTTTCAGCCTCATTAGACTAAATATGAAAAATGCATGCTCTAGGAGTACATCTGTATTCGCTAGAAGAGTTCTCTCCTGGATTATTTTATAATTTTTCGGACTTGGAAGACTAAACTTTATGAAAAAGGGACTTTTTGTAGTTTTCTTTATGTGTTTTTCAAACTCTCTAACCATGAAAAACCACTTAGTTTACTTCCTCTGGACTCATAAAATATACAATGGAAGACCCACATGGGACCAAACCACTCCTACCTAGGGTTCATTAAACATACTCTGAGGTTCTTGTTTGAAGGATGAGCTTATACATGAGCATTTTTTATCCTCCCCAATCTCATTAAAAAATAAAGAGGTACTCACCAAACATGTTGGGGGGAAATTGGGAAGGGAATCTATATTTTAAATTCGTACTCATGACAACAGTCGCTCTCGAACATGAAATCTTCTACCATTTTGTGTCGAAGTTGGGAAATTTTCTTGTCTCCTGTCGATCATGTCTTGGGAATCTATATCTTACCTTGTGATCTTCATCAATTTAGTGCTGTAAAAACCTTTTTTATGTCAATGTTCGATAAAGAAACAACCTAAGCCTTCTATTGTGTCACCCCTCTTTGCATTCATTTAAGATTCTGATCTCATTGGCCATATCTGAGTCAGTCCTAAAACATTATTTTGAATTATCACTAGAAATTATTTTGAGTCATGTTTTATGTCGTTGATGGGGGATACATCAAGGCCCTATTACGACAAATCACTTCTTATCGACGCCAAATCATTATTCATGAAGCTGATTTAGAAACTACTCTAGTAACTTGCATGCCCTAATGGCAAGTATTCTCTCTTTTGATAGGAGTTTTTTTCATTGACCTCTTATCCTAATATTTCTTTGAATTTTCAAATTCAACTCATAAATTCACATTCAAAGGATTGTACTTAAAGTACCTTGAGAGTCATTAACATCAATGGTGATATCTCTCGCACTTGTTAACGGTATACATCAATGACTGGTAATCAAGTGTTTTCTACGATGTTTGATTCCAAAAACATGTATTCACATGGTGAGAATCATACTACTAAAATAGGAATGAGGTGAAGACCCTTGGGGATTGTCTTTTGATTTTAATTTCCTAGGTTGTGATGCAAATTATTCAGAGTAATGTTGTCACATAGATCCACATTGTATTGATTTGTGGCTATTTTCTTGTCGTAGTTCATAGATCCACAATGTATATTCTGGTGGCTATGAGTTCATTAAATCATGGCAATATGGATCCGCGATGTATTCTTAGTGGCCATATCATTAGTAAATGATAATCATGGATCTGGAATGTATTGGTTGACATCCGTGCTTATAGTCTCTTATATTCTGAGTATGGGGATGCTTACCTCAATGATGATAAAATATTGTGTACTACATTTTCCTTGTGTTTTGACAGATCTCCAATTGGCGTGTTCTTTGTTTCAATACCCATCAGGAAAAGTATTTCAACTATAAAAATTTCTAACTTCATAATTTGGGGGGCATTCTATTACACAACATTTTGTCGTAATTTCTTATATTGTCTATTCTCTAACACCTTAAAAGCATAATAATTTGGAAGGAGAGTTGGGAAGAAGTATTTTGGAAACAAGAAACTCTAACAAGTCTCTAAATTAAAGAATTATTGTTGGTTTCACTCTAGAAATATGCGACAACTCTACTTGTCACAATCTGCATCATTACCAAGTGCGACAATGTCATTTTTTTCTCATATATAAGGGTGCAAAAATCTTTCGTACGTGGGAAAAATAAGAGATTCTCGAAGGTTCTAGAAGAGAATATTTGATGATGAGTTGTTTAATGATCGGTGTGGATCTCACCCACCTCTCTTGATTTGGTGAGATCCTAACCTCTTCATGGATTCCTCTCTACTCTATAAAATTGTAATCTTCCAAAGGAAAAATAAAGAAAGAACAGAGGAATAATGAAATTACGGTGAATTGACAATAGATCCAGATTTGTAATTGAGAGTTTGTGAATCGCACTTTGGACCTAAGAGATTTAGTTGTTCTAAAGTGCTCTACTTATGATGATGTCATCGATGGAGGATATGAGGGTATTGAAGCATTGAACTACTAGAAGGAGCTTGTCAATACCAAGGCACCGGTTGTAAGTTATTTTCTAATTATTTAATATAATGATACATTTTCCTTTCCTAACTAAGATTTCTAATGATATTTGTGTGTATTTTTTCTTGGATATTTACATAGGTTCATTGAGATATATAGATATTGGTTTCTTTCACTATTTTGTTTGTTCCTCTTGCATATCTCTACTTTTACAAAACATTTAATCGAGAACTTGGAGTTACAACTTGAGAGGACAAACAATGATTAAAAAGGTATGAACTTCTACATTTTATGTTTCTTTTGAACCTAAGGAAAATATTGTATTCTATTTCATTTTGTTCTAGTTTTGTGTGCCCGGACTAGGAATATTGGTCTATGTCCGCGTTCACTAATTTATCCACAACAATTGTGCCCTTAGTTTTTATATTGACCCTTTCCGCGATATATTTCTTTGCAATGTGTCTTCTTTGGATTGCATAGATGTGCTCTTAGGTATTCCCCATTAGGAACTCTGTCACATTGTATACCATGATTGCAATCATTAGTATCATCCTCATAAAGATGGTTGTACCTATGGCCTCACCTCTTCCTCTCTGAAATCCCCTACGTTAATTTTCAGCCAATGCTTTTTTCATCAAATCAATCTCAACAAGTCCATTTCCCTTTGTTTGGTATGCCCTCTTAAACCAGGAAACCCCTCTCATGCCCTTCCTTTAGATATGGACACTTTCCTCATATCCTTTGAAGATGTATTTGCTTCTCCCACTAGACTGCCCCCTGTTTTTTCCATTGAAAATTCCATTGATCTTATTCCTAGAGCCACTTTTGCCAATGCTCCATATTATCTCCTTGCTCCTCCCGAGGATGAGGAAGTGGAATTCCATCTCCAACAACATCTTAATACTGGTCAAATCCAACTGAGTTCTTCCCCTTATGCCTCTCCTACCTTCATCAATCCTAAGGAGTCTAAGGAATGGCATTATTCATGAACTATCAGGCTCTTAATAAGGCCATAGTCAAGAAGAATTAACCTTTACCACGCATTCATGATTTACTAGATCATTTGAAGGGTGCTCACTTCTTTACCAAAATGGATCTTACAATAGGATATCACTAGGTTCACATGAATACAACAAACACATGGAAGCCAAATTTCAAAACCAAATTTTGGCTTTATGAATGGATGGTGATGCCCTTCGGTCTTACTAACGCCTTTACCACTTTCATGAGGTTAATCAATTATATTTTCAAAGCACATTTGCAAAAAATTGTGGTGATCTATTTGGATGATATATTGGTATTTAGCAATACTTGGGAGGATCATTCGCTCCATGTACGCACTATTCTAGACTTATTGCGCACTCACAAACTGCATGTGAAACGTCGTAAATCTTCTTTTGGGAAACCTTCAATTCAATATTTAGGGTTTGTTGTCTCTTTTGAGGGTGTTATCTCAGATCCCATTAAATTCCAATCTATTGCACAGTCTCCAGTGCCTCACTTAGCTATGGACTCAAGATATTTATGGGTGGCATTAATTTTTATCGACGGTTCATTACTAACTTCTCTCAGTTAGCACACCCTCTTCATCGACTTTCTAACCAAGATCATTTTTTTTGATCTCCCTTGGCACAAAAACAATTTTAGGCTCTCAAAAATTCCCTTTGTTATGATCTTATATTTCGTTTACTTGATCTTTAGTCTCCCTTTGAGATTGAGATAGACACCTCTCAATATGCTATTGGTGTGGTTCTTAAATAACGAGGACACCCTATTGTGTACTATTAAAAGCCATCATATGATGCCAAATACAATTATAACATTTAAGACAAAGAGTTCTATAGTCTGGTACAAGCATTGAAATAATGGCACCATTACGTCCTAGGGAAATAAAAAAATCCTCCACACATATCATCATCTATTGATTTTCATCAATTCTCAAACTAAGATACAAGAGAAACATAATTTAAAGTGGGCCACTTATATTTAATATATTCATTTGGTGATTAAATACAAGAAATACACATCCAATTGGATGGTTGATTTCCTGAGCTGGCCCCCTACACATGTACTTCAACTCCTAGTTGTGTGTTGTGCTGCCTAGGAGGTTTGGAAGCCTCTCTATGCTTCTAATCCCTTCTTTGTAGAGATGCGGGCCGATGTGCAACATCCCACTAAGGTCAATCAAACACCATTTTTGGATTATATAATCAGAGAAGGGTGGTTATATAAACTCAACTAGTTATGTGTCCCATCTTCTAAAGATGGTATTAATTTGATTAAAGAGGTTCATTCTTCCTCCTATGGTGGCCATTTTGGGTCTCTAAAAATAGTTAAGCACTTGCAACTATATTTATTTTGGTCTTCTATGACTTGTCAAGTGGAGAATTTCATTTATGCTTGTGCCTTGTGTAGTCATCATAAACCTTCCGATCACAAATTTGGTTCGTATCAACCCCTTCCTTTCCCTTCCCACCCTTGGGAATTTATTTCCATGGATTTCTTTAGTGGTTTACCTATGACCTTAAGAAAACATGATTCTATCTGGTTTATTGTTTTTCGTTTCTCCAATATGGCTCTTTTTATCCCTTGGAATAAGACCACTATTGTTACCCAAACCACATACTTGTTCTTTCATAATGTTTGGCCACACTTTGGCCTTCCTACTAGCATAATCTATGATCATGACACTCACTTTCTCAACGCCTTCTGGAAAAAAATATGGGATTCAATGGGTTGTCAAATCAAATATTTTACCGACTTTCATCCCCCAATAGATGGCCAAACCGAGGTAGTTAACCATAGCCCCATCCATGCTCTTCACATTCAATTTTTAAAAACCAAATAGTGGGATACAACCCTC